>PVIH01011271.1:30044-70235 GCA_004025045.1 Sigmodon hispidus | reverse complement strand
CCTTAACCCTGATAACATAGACAGGTGCTCCCCCTTAACCCTGATAACATAGACAGGTGCTCCCCCTTAACCCTGATAACATAGACAGGTGCTCCCCCTTAACCCTGATAACATAGACAGGTGCTCCCCCTTAACCCCTCCCTGCCCTTTGGTGCTAGAATCACTTCCCCTTTGTTACCTGCTTATCCAGTTATTCATGACTGTAGATGATCCCAGGGCTACAATGAGGAATCCACCCCTGGAGCAATGCTGTCACCGGCACACTCCCTGGCTTACCTGTACCACTGCTACAGCCTCCTCTCAGTTCTCCTGTCTTCCTCGGGAATCTGTGGTTCCTATCTTTGCTTTGTAGATATTTGCCTAATACCTTTCTGTGGCTTTTATCACACATAAATAAGACTACCAGTTTCTTTCTGGCTACTTCTTCCTTGTAAATTTCTCTCCCTCATTGTCTTTGTTCCCTTTCAGCTGACACAGTTTCAAGGGAGCATCAAGAAAGATCATAATCCTGTGTACTGTGTAAACTGCTCAGATTCTGATACCTCACACTCCTGCACATTTTCTTTCCGTGGCCACTGATCATGACGGAGGCCTCTATTAGTGTTTTTCTTACTTTATGTGAGTTTATAACATGTAGAGCCTTAATCAATTCTTGAGGCCTCTGAGAACAAGAAACATGACTTATTATTTTTTCCAGGCATTTAAAATTTTTAATAATAATGGGTTGTAGAATACCTAACAACTGAATAGAAAAATAGTGACAGAATTGCTGGTTGAGTGTTTGGCCCTAATTTTTGCTGCCATTGACACTATGGGCAATAATATGCAATTATTTCAATTTTATTTAAAATATTTTTATTTATGTATCCCTCCTCTCTCTCTCTCTCTCTCTCTCTCTCTCTCTCTCTCTCTCTCTCTCTCTCTCTCTCTCTCTCTCTTTATGTCATGCAAATGCATAGGATGTGTGTGCAGGTGCCCACTGAACTAGGGTCCTCTAGAAGACCAGTAAGTGCTTGGTAACTTTCTGAATCATCTCTCCAGCCCCTACAATCATTTTCTTAAATTATTTGAAAACTAATTTTTAGAGAAGCAGAAAATTATACAATAAAGTAACAATTAGAAAATCAAAACAATTTCATAACAAAAGAAATGGTTACCCTGAGCAACAAGAGAATCTAAAGTCACTAACATAGGAATTTCCCTCTGTTGTTGGTTAATGGATGAAATAAGAGGTGAGGGCCAGCTTCTGCCAGGTAACTCTCTCTCACTGGAAACATTTGGAAAAGAATAAACTATCTTTCAACCTGTGGGGTCAGTTCTGTCCACCGAACCAAGCACGGACATGTGCGTCACCATCTCCCTTGCGAAACCTCGGTGGGCCTGCAGCTACATGCGAGCTACCGATTGTATAAGACTGTACGTGACAGTGAACACCTCAGCAGCAAGTCTAGACTACGAGGTCATATTCAGAAATGTATGACCTCAGAGGGGGAGGACGGAGAATGTGGGGACAAGGCCTGGGTCAGGTAAACTTCTAAATGGAAAGGATATTTGTGAGATCATGAAAAATAAATAAAGGAACAAGGAGAGAAGCATATTCACAAAGAAATGATCAGTCATAATTCTGGAAGCTACTGGAGCAGAAAGTTATTCATTCAAACTGTCTGGTGCTGGGTAACTGTAGTGACGGCTAATACCCCTGCAGGAAGATTCCTGCCAATGTGAGAATGTGTGAGAATGTGAAAGGCTAACAATTTTTAATGCAGATTAATATCAATTTAAAAATTAGATTTTCATTGAAACTAAGAAAAAACATTTTTCTCCTCTAGACAATAGGTAACATTGGATTATAAAGACTGTGAAAACCTAGGAGCCACCTTCTAAATCAAAATACAAATAAAGACCTTCACAAACCGTAGCACAGTCAGACTCTCTCAACATATTTGAACTCCTAACTCTGCTTCCTGAAGCCAGCTTTCTGTGTGACATCTTTTCTCTCTCTCTGCAGAACTACTCACTGCTTCCTCAATAACTTTTCTCTTATTTGGAGAAAATGGTGACATTACCAATTCTATTGAAACCAGCTACTGAAACCAAAGCCCCAACTATGACTACAGCCAAACTCCGCCCACCATAAAACAAAGTCAGGCATCAAATGCATAAGGAACAGAAGGCCCTGCACTATAGCATTTTGTGTTATTTTTGAATCTCAGAAAATGATTTACAAAAAACCTATTCCACTAACATTTCCACTTAAGTCCTTAAATTACCAATTCTGAACAGGAATATTAAATGGTAAGCTATCATTTGGAATTTACAGAGGGAATAAAAAAGGACCTGGGTGTGTAACGAAATCTTACTGACTTCAGTCAGTCCTTGCCTCTCTGGTTGGAACAACCAGGGTACTTTACAGGCAGATATGAGGCTGATTGCTGATGTCCAACTGTTTACAGCCACACACCTAAGTCTCTCTCTCTTTTTTTTTCTTTAACTAATCTTTAATTGACTTTATTATAGCGGACGTTTCTCACCCACTCATTTGTATTCAAAGCCCCTGTTTTCTTGTGTCAACTGTGAAACGCCCAGGTCTCTGTCAGGCATATAATGTTTTTCTTCAGCTTTCACCTTAGTGAGCTTTCCAGCAGGGCAGCTTTTGTGATCAGAACAGTGACTCCAGGATTTCAGGAACCTGGATAGATTTTTTTTTTCTACAGTGAATTATTTTATTTCACATATTGCACTTTTGACGTTTTATGAGCTTATGGGTTTTTCATGTCATGCACTTGACCATCAAGCTCCTCAGGCTAAAGCATATAAATGTGGTTTCCTTCAGAAAACTATTACTAGGGATTGTCTGAGGCACTTCTGTGGGCTGTCTCAGACACTGCCGTGGGCTGTGTGAGACACTGCCGTGGGCTGTCTCAGACACTGCCCGGGCTGTCTCAGGCACTGCCGTGGGCTGTCTCAGGCACTGCCGTGGGCTGTCTCAGACACTGCCGTGGGCTGTCTCAGGCACTGCCGTGGGCTGTCTCAGGCACTGCGGTGGGCTGTCTCAGGCACTGCCGTGGGCTTTCTCAGGCACTGCCGTGGGCTGTCTCAGGCACTGCCGTGGGCTGTCTCAGGCACTGCTGTGGGCTGTCTCAGACACTGCTGTGGGCTGTCTCAGGCACTGCGGTGGGCTGTGTGAGACACTGCGGTGGGCTGTCTCAGGCACTGCCGTGGGCTTTCTCAGGCACTGCCGTGGGCTGTCTCAGGCACTGCCGTGAGCTGTCTCAGACACTGCCGTGGGCTGTCTCAGGCACTGCCGTGGGCTGTCTCAGACACTGCCCGGGCTGTCTCAGGCACTGCCGTGGGCTGTCTCAGACACTGCCGTGGGCTGTCTCAGACACTGCCGTGGGCTTTCTCAGACACTGCCGTGGGCTGTCTCAGACACTGCCCGGGCTGTCTCAGGCACTGCTGTGGGCTGTGTGAGACACTGCTGTGGGCTGTCTCAGACACTGCCGTGGGCTGTCTCAGACACTGCCGTGGGCTGTCTCAGACACTGCCGTGGGCTGTCTCAGGCACTGCGGTGGGCTGTGTGAGATACTGCTGTGGGCTGTCTCAGGCACTGCGGTGGGCTGTCTCAGGCACTGCCGTGGGCTGTCTCAGGCACTGCCGTGGGCTGTCTCAGGCACTGCCGTGGGCTGTCTCAGACACTGCTGTGGGCTGTCTCAGACACTGCCCGGGCTGTCTCAGGCACTGCCGTGGGCTGTCTCAGACACTGCCGTGGGCTGTGTGAGACACTGCCGTGGGCTTTCTCAGGAACTGCTGTGGACTGTGTCAACTGCTTTTGACTGAGGCTGCAGACTTGCCTTCAAACTTCAAACTTCAAACACCTGATTTTCTCAGGTAATTTTAAGAACTTAATGTATTTCATCTGATTTTTAAAATGAAAATAATATTTTGAATTAAAATTCCAACAAATAGGAAATATAAAAAACACCAGACTATTTCATACAGAGATAATTACAGTTTTTTCTGAATGTTTTTCTTTGCTCATATTCATATATAAGTTACTCTTTAAAAGAAAAGGAACATGAAGCCATGACTCTTGACCAGGAAAGAGTCTAGAAGGGGCTAGTTGGCAGGGGGAACTCTGGTTTTTTCTTATAGGCACCAATTTCTTGGCCTTACTCTAGACATCATTATAGGCAAAGCACACTTTTGAGATAAGGAGAATGAGGAAGGGACCAACAGCTTTGCTTCCCTCCCTTCCTGCATCTCAACTCCAGAATTACAACTTACACCCTTATATTACCTGCCCCCTGATTGCTTTTAGAATTTTTAATCTTCATCTTTATTTTTCCTCATTTATATTTTTATATATCATGAGTATGTATTAATTATTCAAAGAAAAATGTCCACAGAATGTTTTCAGTAAATAAACACACACTACAGAATTATTTAGTATATTCACATTATAATGATTTTTGTAGATATATTTACAAACTCACAGAAAATTTGAAAATGTTGTGCCTGTTAGCTATCTTGGGCTCTCTGCATGGGAGGGTGTTGAGAGCATTTGTTTATTTTATTGGTCTATGATGTAGATAATTTTATGTAATAGACTGTGTTCTATAAATGTGAATGTGAAAATAGAAAATCACCTTGATAACTGCATATTGCAGTCTGTTGTTCAGTGTTTCCCATTGACTATGAGTCTCTCTTAATATGCTATTTGTTGTTGAATAAAATTTCTCATAATTAAATGGGCAAGGAAATATGCCCAGGAATCTTTATAACCTGTAGTCACACTAGTATCTGAAAACATCTGAATCAATCTGCCACAACCAGAGAGCATGTCTACTGCCCAGCAGCTTCATCAACCCAGTTCTAATCTTTGCAAACATACTGTGTGAATGATCTAACATTTAGGTTTGCATTTATTAATAATTGGGGAGAATCAGAAGTAGCAGCTCACATCTGTAATCTCAATAGTTGGAAGGCTAAGGCAGGGGGATTGCTGGAAATTTGAAGCTAGCTTATGATTTTATATATATATATATATATGTGTATGTATATACATATATGTATGGGCATATCTATGTGTGTATATCTATGTGTGTGTGTATATATATATATATATGTACATATATATGTAGTTAAAACTACATAGTCAGATGCTGTTCCTCTAAACAAACTTAGGTTGGATTTGGAGCCTACTCCATAATAGGGAATTCATAGTAGTAAAATGGATCAAAAATCCATGGCTGGAGGCCTTAGAGGGAAACACATTGCTATTGTTTAGATGAACTGTCATGGTGTCAAGCTGCCTTTTAAATATTTGTTTTTATACCCAGAGACTAATGTTACTTCAAACCTTGGTTAGAGAAGCTTCTTTCTGCAATGAATGACTGTGAATCCAGAGACTCATGGCTGCTCAAGGGTTGAGTATAACTGGTATGTGAATGCTCAGCCTATATGGGATTTTTTTTTAATATCACCTCCTCTATTGCTCAAGGACTAACTTGGGAGGTAAAAAGAATCTAAGAGCCATAAAGTAAAAAGAAAGGCAATGCAAAAGCTGTCATGACCTCAGTGGCTGTGGCTGCCTGCAATGGGCCTATATGAGCCTGAGATGATCAACTGTCAGCCATTGCTGGGGAGGGCACTTATGAGGCTCTATTCATCATCACTCAATGGCTATTGATGGATCACATCCACTGAGGAGCCACCAGTCATCAGCCAATAACCCCAAACCCAGGTCATATGGATCTGAAAAAAAGGAGAAAGAGACATGAATGTGGGTATAGAATGTGTTGGGAGGAGATTGGGAATTAGAAATAGAAGGGAGATTTAAAAGCTGAGGATGGCGTTAAACAGGCAGTAACCAGAGCACACTTCGTATATGTGTGAAATTGTCAAGAACACTTTAAATTTTTAAAAATTAATTAATTAATAAAACCAGTGAATGGTTTGCAACAGAGTCTGATGCTTCATGGGGCCTTAATAAAGATGGTAGATAGATAGATGGATGGATGGATGGATATAGGTGTAGCTGTGGCCAGAAATTCAGGTACTAATACAGATGTGTACGCATATGTACTGTAACATGTACGTGTGTGTGTATGTATTGTATCATGTATATGTATGTGTATGTGCATGGTGGTAGACAAAACAGCATTATGCATCACAAACAACAGGAGATTCTTGCTTACATTCAGTAAGACTTTGTCCACTACTCACTTGCTGTCTTTTCTTGGCTTGGGGCAAACACATAGCTTAATGTCCTGGGCTTCCTTAGCCCCTCCTGCCTCAGGCATTTACGTTTATCAACCACTTTATAAATGATGGGAAGATCAATAAGACGCAAGTTCTGAAACTACTTTGAACAGAATTTTCACATGAAAAATTGTCAGTGTAACCAAAGACCTTTTCCGTGGTTTGTCTGTTAGGGTTAGAGACATGAATAAAAAGTGAGAGGTCAGCTGCATAATTCCAGGTGGTCAATTCAGCTTCACTATTTTGACATGAAGTAGAAAACTCCCAGCAAAGGTGAGATGGCTCAGTGGGTGGTTGCCACCAACCCTGAGGACCTAATTCAGTCTTCTGGATCCATTTGGCAGAAAGAGAAAACTGACTTCTAAAACTTGCCCACTGACTTCTACACACATACCATGGCATTCATGCACCTATACATATAAGCACCCCAAAAAATCTATAAATGTAATAACAAATGAAATAAAACATCTACAGACAGACCTGTCTACCCTGCCAGGCCACACTGTTCAAAGGACCCATAGCACTGTGAGGAGGAGGTGAGGTGCTTCATGTAGGCTCAGTTGTATGTGATCTCCAGTTATGAATACACATGATGTTTCAGGGATGTGTAATGAAGTCATTGTCTGTACTCCATGAACCTCTGCTAAGGCCTGTGCACAACTGACCATATAACCACAAGAGAAAGACTTGGTCTATACAGCCACGGCCTCCCCTTCTGGTCACGTATCACCTCCCATTCCTTTTGCTGTCCAGCAGCGATATTACTCACCAGGTTCTAAAGAAGAAGCCACATGCCTACACATGAGTAATAGTAATATCTACCATATTGTTTTTCTTTAAGAAGTTTATTTTTATAATTGTGTGTGTGAGCGCATACACGTATGTGGCAGCATGTGTGCATATTTATGTACACTTGAGTGAAGGGGCTTGTGAAGGCCAGAGGCATCAGATTCTGTAGAGTTTTCAAAGGATGTGTTGGGAATTCACTGCATGCTATTAATTGCTGTGCTACCTCTCTATGTCCTGTCACTCTTTAGAAAAGCTCACAGCAGCATGACTTGGCATGTATGAATACATGTGTCTCATAATGATTGTTATAGTCATAAATTAATACTAGACCCTGGTTTATCATATTTATTTAGAAGCTACTATGGGTCCACAGTACAGTGACTATTAGGACCATTTGGTTTAGTCGGTAATCTTCAGAGTTTAGTCATCTTTGGAGGTGAGGACTTTAAACTCCAGCATGAATGTTTAGTCCTGAAGAACATTTCAGGATTGCAGCTCTTTGTTCTGGCCTAAAAACCTGTACACTACCGCAGCCCACTGATGAAGATGACAGTACTTGAAACTGGCCTTTCGAACAACTGGATCACGAAGTCAGAACACTCAGGAATGTGGCTGCAAGAGAGTCCCCCCTCCTCCTCCCACCTCATAAAGACAGAGTGAGAAGTATGTCTATGAGCCAGAGTGCATGCTCTCTCCAGGCCCCTTTTCCACAAATGTCTCAGTCTTGGGCTTTAGAACTTGGAGAACTGAATTTTGCCTCATAAATAATCCAGAACCTCATTGGGACTGCCAGCCCATAAATAATGACAGAGACTTATTATCAGTTAAGGAAACTTGGCCTTTACCTTAAGCTTGTTTACAGCTAGCTCTTATAATTCAATTATCCCATATATTTTAAATCTTCATTCTGCCATGTGGCTCTTTACCTTTCCCCAGTAGGGTGCTTTTAACTTGCTCTGAGTCTGCTGGCAAAATCCTCACACCTAGATTCTCCCTTCCACTTATCCTCTCCTGCCTCGGTATTGGCCATTTAGGCTTTTTACTAAACCAATCAGAAGGTATCTTAGACAGAGACATGCCTTTACAGTATACAGAAAGATTATCCTGCAACACCAGTCTATAGAGTTTTGTATTGCACATCAATCAGACTATCTCTATGTGTGAGTTGATATAGCAATAAAATATATAGCGTAAGACTCTATAGCATAAGGTTCTAATGCTCAGAGCAATTCTGGCACTGGCACACATCATCAGATGAAGGAGAGCTTGTCTTCCTGGGCTTTCTCTTGAAGGAAGACATAGCAGCTGATAGTTGAAAGCTATGCTATTGGATTGGGGTGATTCTGATGTTCATGACACAAAAGAAGACCCTCAGAACAAAAACTGTGAAGTCCCCTTAACTTTCTAAATTTTGTATTGAGCAAATGGACTCTGGGGGCAGGTACAAGGGTAAGATGAAATGAAAGATTCTAAGAATATATTCCATCTCAATGTCACTGTCAAAATCCACAGTAGAAGGTTCATTTGTTTAGAATGAGTTTGGTGACCCATGCTTCTGGCTCTCTAGGAAGATTATTCTATTTCTATGTTCACTCCAATGGTTAAAATGTAATTCAGTGGTACACTGCTTATATAATGTGCATGAAGCCTGGATTCAATCTTGAGTGCCCTCCCCTCCAGAAATATTCCTAATATAATAAGCAAGCTAGATGCCCAGTCAGGTGCAACAAAGCTTATTCTTGTTTTTATCTCCACACTATACTATACAAAATTTCCAACATCATAATAAAATGATCAAATCTCACAAGGACCAAGAGCAAGAGAGGAGTTTATACTGGCCAGAGAGAATAAACCCAACCATACTACTCCTTACTAAAAAACATCAGAGTCTTTATTTCTATACATAGATGAAACTTCCTGTCCTCGCCATTGCCCATATAACTCTTATGGTCTGAAGGTTTTTGGCTGACCTAGCCCTGAGGTGTGGATCCAAAGTCCCAAAGTCCCACATAATCACACAATGGCTTATATTAATTTACAAACTGTTAGGTTTATGGCTCAGGCATCTTGTTAGTTAGCTCTTGCAACTTAACTCAACTCATTTCCATTAATCTATGCCTTGTCACCTATACTTTTACCTCTTGTTTTCTCTGCAAAAGCTCAAAGCATCTCTCTGCGACTCCACCTTTCTTCTCTTTTATCTCTGCTTGGATTTCCCACTTGCTTATAAGGAGCCTTGCCATAGACCAAAACAGTTTATTACCCAATGGTAATTCACAGCATACAGAAAGACATCCCACATCAGACCCTAATTAAAAACAATTTTTTTAAAACAAACAAACAAACAAACAAAAATCACTGTTCTTTGGCTGGACTTCCTCCTTTCAGACACAATGCTTATGCATTGGTCATGTTTCTGATTTATGATCTTTCTATGCAAATGTCCTTGTTCTGACACACATGCCTATGTTACTGCTCTCTGTGCTTTTGCTAGCTTTTGTCTAAAGGCTACTGATCTCCCCAATCAAAAGCACATCAGCTTCACCCACTAGCCTTTCATCTAACTCATTTTCTTCACATATTTACTGTCATCCCCCACATGTTATTATTTATAGTGTCTCATTTCCTGAAACATAAGCTGTAAGAGGGCAGTCAAGAAACAGTTGTACCATTAAGAAAAAAAAAAAGGAAACCAGTGTGTGATATGTAACTGACAATAGAGAAAACTGAACCAAAATGTCTGTGGACAGGACAATAGAGTGGTCAGTCTAGCCACTTGTGCATGAGGGAGGTCTCCAATAAGTTCATGTATCTGAACTTGGTCCCAAGTCAATGGCACTGTCAATGGAGGTTGTGGAACCTTTAGGAGGTGGAGCCTTACGGACAGAAGTACACCACCCTGGGGGTGGGCTCTGAGTGTTGGTAGTCTCATTCCACTTCTTGCTTGCTCTCTTTGCTTCATGTGTGCAATGAAAATGTGATGAGCCATGTTGCCACACCTTCTCTGCTATGATAGATTCTATCCTTCTGGAACTGACAGCCAAAATAATCCCTTTATCCTCTAAGCTTCTTTTGGATTTGGTATTCTATCATAGGAACAGAAAAATGCCCAAAACCCAGGAGAACCTGGAAAAGAAGCAGCAGGGGTTAGAGAAACTGCATACTGTAGAGCAGCCCTTTTTAACCTTCCTTCCTAATGTCATGGCCCTTTACTACAGTCCTTGTGTTGTGATACCTCCAAGCACAAAATTATTTTCATTGCTAATTCACAACTGTAATGTTCCTGCTCTTATGAACCATAATATAAATATCTGTGTTTTCCAGGGGTCTTAAGCAACCCTTGCAAAAGGGTCATTCCATCCCCAAAGGGGACATGACACACAGGTTGAGAACCATTGCTTTAAGGAAGATAAGCAATGTAAAATAAGATGGTACACATCACACCAGATCTGGTGGTTATACCTGTAGCCCCAGCAATCAGGAGGCAGAGGCAGAAGAATTATCACAGATTTGTGGCCAGCCTAGGTTACACAGTGAGAACTTGTCTTAAAAGAGAGAGGGAAGAGGGAGGGGATGGTCAACCTCAGTCAAAATTCCTATAAGAAATATATGTCGCTGGGCTCTGCTGTAACTTTATGTCATCAGGTGACAAACCCTCTTCAAGCTTGGAAAAGACTAAATTATTACCTATCCAAACAACAGAGGCTTAGACTGAAGAAAGCGAGGTAGTAGATAGAAGGATGAAGTAAAACACCTAATATTGGAGACACAAACACAGGTCTTCACTGTGAACTGTCTCCAAAGGTTCCATGTGAATTCTCTAATATATTTACACTTACATTCATTGCCTGCAAATACATGGCTCTTCAATGAGAACAGACTCAGGAAAGGATGTGTCTCACAGAAAGCCCCGGCAGAACAATAAAAATCAAAGATGTAAAGAGCAAAATCCACAAGAAAGAGATCATCCAAAGAGAAGAAAAATGCATGAACAGAATAAGTTAAACGTTTAGTAAAAGGCTTATTATTGTACAAAAGACAAAACAGTGAAACACTAAGGGAGATAGTTGAAGAGGCTTTGAGGTTCAAGTTGGGTAGTTCAACAGGCATGTCCTAAAAAACATCAGAAACTGAAGACGATATCTAAGAAATAAAGAAAAATTCCCAAAATGGAGATGTATAAATTTTTACTTGCAGAGGCAAAGTTCAGCCACTGTGAATGAATATGACACACAGCTAAGAAGACCATCATGGACTCTCAGAAGAACTGACTGGCTTTTTGCAAGAGCATAGAAATAGCAAAGATAGTGTTAGTCTTCCTAGCAAGGAGAGGAAGCCTTCAAAACCCTGTGGGTTATTTCTCTAATGTGGAGTAGCCTCGTCCAGGGCTGCCATAAAATGTTACTCTTAAGGGTCTTAACCCTTCCAACCCTTTAGTCCATCATTTCTACAGCACTGCACTTGCCCCATGGCTTCACATCCATGACAAAGGACGGCCCCCAGTCTGCTTTCTTGAAAAGGCTCTGGAATTCCATCTATGCTGCCACATAGAGGCTCAGGAGACAGGGATCATGCAGGCCAGGTTGGCTGAAAGCTCATCTGTGAGAAGTGGTTCCCCAAGATGGTTCCATGCCTGTGAGGGTACATTCACCCTTTCACTCACGATGCACACTTTGCACTTTCCTAAGTAGCATATCGTGCTCTTCCGAGCCACTACCTGAGCACAAGGTCATAATAGTGGATCTGATCCAGTTACCATATGAATGATCGGTGAGTAACTTCGCTTGCAGGTACTCCATGAAGTTGAGTCAGTTCCGGGGAGGGACTGAACAGGACCATAGGAGCCTTCCTCATGTCATTCAGAAGACTGCACAATTTCAAATGTGCAGATGTTTGTTCCCTAAAATTTCTAGTCAGTGTATTTGAACTACGGGTGACTGTGGGGTAATGGAAAGTGGGGGAAACTAAACGGTGAGTAAGCAGGGATCACATACAGGAACAAAGCAAGGCGCTCAGGGTGCCTTTAGGAGGCCTCTAAGAATGAGGGAAGGGCCCCTAACACAAAGGATGCCCTCTCTCTGAGGAGGGAGACAGGGAGCCGCGCTGACAGCTCAGAAGAGGCCCTTGTCTGTGGAACTCACATCTGGGCCTTGCAACCTCCAAAACTGTGGGAAATAACGTTGTGCTGTTTGTGACCCCTCATCCATGAGGGGCCCAACAAACCAAAACCATGTGTTCCTCCTTAGCAAAACCCAAAAGTTGTGCAATGAAGGAAAATGTAATCACAGTATATCATAAGGCTCAGAAGAGAAACGGTGGGAAAACAGACTCTGAGGAGAAATCAGTTCCCTGGGAGAATGAGAGGAGGGGGGAGGAGAGAGGGGAGAGGAGAGGGGAAGGAGAGAGGGCAGAGGAGGAGGGGAGAGGAGGAGGGAGGAGGGAGAGAGAGGAGGATGGGAGGACAGGGAAAAGAAAGATGGTTTAACGTCCTATACTCAGAAGTCAGTACCATCTAATGTTAAAATAGAAAAGAAAAAGCAAAAATACCAGTAAAGCATGCTATTTGTTAATTGCAGAGGATGTAGCTCGGAGTTAAAGGGTGTGTGTAGGAGGTGAAATGAAGGAGGCAAAATGGAGGTGGAGGGTAGAATAAGGCGGCTGATGGTTTATGTCCTCATTCTTGTAGTCCCAACAGTACTTTTATTCTGAAAGAACAGAATAAAAGATGGCTAAGAACAATAAGGTGAAATCTAACTTCTTTTTGTTTTATTAAGAGTACCTGCTGAAATTCTTCCATTATAAGATTGGGAATGGTACACATGCCTGTAATTCATCATCCAGGAGACTGAGCCAGAAGGACCAGGTGTTAAGGCCAGTCTCTGCTCTATAAGATGTAAGATACCTTGGGTTACATGAGACCCTTGTAGTAAGAAGTTTCCAGCTCAGCCTAGCCCCAAGATCTGGACCAGCAGTCCCAAATGATCACACAAAGTCTTATATTAATTACAAGCAGTACTTTTTACTATAGACACTGTCTTAAAAACATCAAAAAATGAAATAATAATACCAAAAATATTTCTTCAGTTATTTCTACTGTACGTCATGCCTGTAATCTCAGCATTCAGGAGACTGACACAGAGGTTCAGGAGCTCAAATTCAGCCGTGGTGGTGATCTTGAAGCCAGTCTGGGTTACAAAGAGTCAAAAGGGCAACTTATTTATTGACTGACAACAGGTGTCCCTTTCTTTGACCCAAGAACATGATATACTCTTTAAAAACTCTAGTAAACACATTTTAGAAATTTGTAGTACCTTTACTACAATCCTGATCGAACACCCAAGAAGTTTCCCACGGGCAACATGGCCAAAAGAACCTCGGTCATGACCTGCAGCATCCTAGCTCCAGGACTCTTCCAAATCAAGTATGCCAAACTCTGATGATGTCAGTGGTTTTATAACAGTATCATGTCAAGGCTTTGGGGCCATGTGTGGAAAGTTCCACTTGATGAGGGCTTTTGTGTAAAGTCAAATTAAGCAATTGTCACTTCTCAGTTACGGCTAATGAAGTCCCATCTAGAAGGTCAAAGGGCCATGAAACCAGGTGAATACAAGAAGATGGACTATACTGTGTACTCAACAGCTTCTCTTTATTCAAACATGTTAAGCCCTTTCCTTAGACCAACTTCTCCAACAAGAAAAACGGAGGAGGAAGGTCATGTTCCTTGTCTTCCCCTTTCTCTTTTTGGAGGGTTTTCAGGCTTCCCACTTTTAATGACCCTTCTCTCTCACATCCCAAATCAGTGCAGGTGATGGACTTTAACCCTGACAACTCCAGGACTTGGGTTAATAATGATCCCTGTGGGCTTTCTGGTGGATGCCATGGGCCAAGCATGTACTTCCTATCCCTTCTACAATGGCGATGGCATTTCTTTACCAAAAACTGATTCATTTGATAAGCTGAAAGGGGAAAAATAAGGCAGAGACACAGAGAACACATGAAGGAAGCATTTCCTCATGAAAACCTGAGAGTTAAGTTTTAGTATTAGCTATTGAGACAGAGTCATACCCTGTAGCTCAGGTTGGCCCTTATCTGCTCTGGAGCTGCTTCAGTCTTGGATTAGATGAACGCAACACTACATCTGTGCTCTGAGGGATCTTTTCTAATTTAGTTCACTAATGAGATTTGATACTACCAGACTATAAAAGTGAATCCTGAGGTAGGAACAAGCTTTCTGATGGAAGGTAACTTGTTAAGGTAAAGTCCTTTCTGAGAAATATGTAGAAATTGCAACTGGAGATGTCTCCTGAACATCTGTTTGGGCAATTTGGTGGCAAAACCTAGGGGATGCCATGGGGACCAAAGAGGGGCCAGTGATGAGAAAGTTTGTTTTACTTAGGGTGTGGTAGCTTGGTCTGGACCAGAACGACTGCATTTCCAGACATCAAGAGATGGAAATAGCTGTATTCTTTGTTTTAGGTTCATTGCCTCCTTCTAGCCTTTGGAGCGTTCCCTTCTAATTATCCTCATCTGTTTCTGCTTTAATGGCCTCTCTGGCTTTCTGTTTACCTTGGGTTGGGACATGCAGATGCCTTTCTGCCCCTCCCCTGCCTGGGTAGATGGGGGACACTGAGTGAGACCTTCCTCCTTCTGAGTCTTGGAGAACTGTGGCGGTCCTCTCTGCCTGTGGCTCCCATCAGCACTCACCAAATGACATGCTCATAAGGAAGACCCCTCTCATCCTCATCTTCTCCCAGCCTCAGCTCTCTAATCTACACCCCAATTATCTGGGTTTGCCTTCAGAGCTCCCCTCTCCCATTTTCTAAACATCTCTTCACAATTTTTCCTATTTCCGCCCCTCCTTGATTATAACCATTCTTGGAAACTTCCAACTTCCAAACCAAAGGCCACAAATTCCACAGGCTGGAATTATGGAGGTGCAATAGAAAGGCCTGGGCTGAGGACTCCAACAGATGTGGGCTAACTCCTTGTTCCCTCCCTCACCTGCAAACCAGTGCACATGGGCGGATTGGCCACCACTGCTAGTCAGTGCCAAAGCTGAAAAATATTGAAAAAAAATTGTATCTTTAGGATTATTTGAAGTCTAGCTACTTCAAACACAACCTAGTATCTAGCATTTGTATTTATTTATTTTGGGGACCCCTCTCAACCTCTCTTCTGGAAGACATCAAGCTCCCAAGAGCTGGATTTATGCTGTAATTACCTTTGTTTTTCTCACACCACCCACCATGGCATAATAGGTTTTAAATACAACCTCAATATATTCTTTCTGAGTGAATATAATGTCATTTGATAACTTTGGTGGAGGGTAAAGCTATTTTTTTATTTTAAAAAGACCATGTTATATCATAGCAAGAATAATCATTACTGTCTTAACAAAACAAAACAAACAAACAAAAAAAAACCAGGTAGGCATTTATTCTGTGCTCAAGGTATGCCCAGGTTTGATTGTATTTTTCTGGAACCAACCCATTCCACACCCCTACAAGAAGATACTGTTGTCACCTCCACATCACAAGTAAACATTGAGGCAGGGGGATGATAGGCTTATTCCAGGTTATCTAGATAATAATTCAGAGGGTAGAGTTCACAATCCAAGCATGAGATGTCAAGAGCTTCTGAGCAGAAGCTCCCTTCCTAATAGTCAAACTAGATTCAGAAAATGTCTGCACAAAACCAAAAACTTACTTTAAATAAAAAAGCCACAGTAGTTTGTAGAAAGAATATTATGTTCCTCATTCCCAAAGCCTAACTGAAAAAGTTGTTTACAAGCACAAATGACTGACTTACCCATTTGCAGATTTGATTTCTCCATCTTCATAGGCGAATGATCTACCTTCCTGTGTGTCTTTTGCAGGCTGCCAAAGGTACCTGGGGCTGTGACCTGAGAGACATAGAGTCGGCAGGAGCTACAGTGGATGGGAAGTTGGGACTCCTCAACAGGGTTTGTCCTTCTCTTTCTGCTTACTTTTTCCAGGGAGGGATTCCTCAGTAAGACAGCGCCAGGCCAGGCAGCCTGCGTATAAAAGGGCTCGCACTGTGTCCTCATGCAAGTCTCAGATTTGACACTTGAGTCCTTTGAGAAGTAGCTACAGGCCTCCTTTTTCTTATCTGTTTTTGTGCTGAGGTTTGAACCCAGGGCTTCCAACCTGGTAGACACATGCTCAACCACTGAGTTATACACCCAACTCCTTTCCACCTCTTTCTTTCTGGCAGGTTTGTAGGTATCTGGTATTTTTGGTGGTGGCAGAACTTTCCTTATTTTATTTTGTTTTTCTTCTAGTATCTTCTGATTTGCAGAGAGGCCATACAAAACCACCCATCACAGTTTCCAAGTTTCATACAGAACAGAACGTGATCCTTCACTAGTGAAGAGTTGATCTTGGGCTCATGCTGGAACTCAGTTCATAAAGAGCTTTCCTGCCAGTTCAAAACCTAGTTCCATATAAACCAGGCATGGTGTCACATGTATGCAGCTCCAACACTTGTGAGATGAAGCTCAAGTCCATCCTGGGACAGGAAAGATCTAGCCAGTCAACAACAAAACCAAATTAACCTTTCCCTAACCATCTATGATGAGAACTTATGTCTTCATTGGCAAAGCCATAGAAGAGTAAAGAAAACTCTTGACCAAGATGAGAGAACAGAAACCCAGCTAGACCCCTGGCCAGGAGGAACTGTAAGCATTGGAAAAGGAACAGCTGTGAGGAGCAGAGTCCCTGACTTCATCCATGACCATAGCATGTCCTCTCTTAAGCATGATTTCATCACTTGTGAAACAATGACAACAAACTGATAATGACAGATGACAATGAATTAGATGCCCTATTCTGTTTGACCCAGCAACATACCAGTTTGCCTGACTATCAGCACAATAAGGAGGGTTCTAACAATACTTTTTGGCAGATGAGAAAGCTAAGAGACTATGGTAATTTGCTCAAGATCTCAAAGCCACTAAATGATAGATGGAGTCAGAGTACTACCCAGGCAGTGGGGACCCAGAGACAGAGCATATGAGATCCTTCTAGTCCTAAATTCCAGCATGAATCTGAAGCATCCTCTAAACCACAGCCAGACTCCATTCCAAACTCCATTGATAATAAGAGCTTCGAAAGTTACAAAACACCTTGGGCTAAAACCAATTGTTACCAAGGTGGAGCTGATTTGCATTTTGTTAGAATGTTTCAGTTTTAAATATTTCCATTTACATATTTCTCTGGGGTGGAGCTCAGTTGCACAGAGCTGGAGCATGTCACCTTTTGTTATCATTTGAAAAAGGAATGCTCAAGAGAAAAAGATGTTGAATTTTCTTGTGTGTTCCTGTATGGTTGGAATAATAATGGCCAATATTTTTAGCTTAAATCCTTCCACTCTCTGGACAGAGAGTGCTGCACATGCACTATTCATGTGACAGCTCATTCACAAGACTTGGGTTTGACACAGCCCTACTTTGCAGAGGCACTCAATCACCCCCAGTCGCAAAGTTTCCTAAAACCTTGGCTTTAATCTACTTCCATTTATGATACAAAGTCCTCTTACTCAATTTCTTCATTTGCATAGAAAAAGAAATCATGAAAAATGGATTATTGAAAAGAAGGGAAACACTAGTAGGGGGGGATGCCTGAGTGTTCAAACTTGCCTGAAGGTTTAGAATGACAAAGCGAATACATGAGCAAAGCCCAGACCATAAGGACAAACCTCTGACATTGCCAACATAAGCATATTATTAGCATTAAAATTAATTTTCCATTATCTGTCTCATCTTGGTCTTGGAAGAGCACAAGAAATCTGAATTCTCATCAGAGATTCAGACCACATTTTAGTGAATTTCTCAGTCTTTTCCCTAACCAAACCCTGTGCAAAATGACCCAGTTATTACTGTTTATAAAATGGGGTGCCATGAGTTCTTGTTTTAGTTCTGATACAAAGTGTGTTTAAAGAAAGTCTAGAGAAATAATGTGCCATGTGCCCAGACGCTACTTCAGGTCAATGATTACTTTCTTGTTAGTTAAATTGTTGGGGAGCAGATCGGATACCTCATTAACCATTTTTTTTCTGCTTTTAGATTTCTACTTTAAAGTATGGAGAGCCAATGGAGGCTGAAAGCTGGCTACAGCACACCTGGGCAATAGCACATAGAGTAAGAGACAAGATAAGCTAGTCTTTAATCTCAGAAAAGCCAAGGTTTTCCTTTCCTCAGAAACAGTTCACATTGTTCCTCATAGAAGGTGAGGGTTACAAATAAAGCTGGGACACACCCTACAAGGAACACGCCTTGGAAAGAGCTGTGAATCTTTTCTAAGCAGACTACAGGAAGAAAGCATTTGGTTTCTCGGATGTGATGCATCCATGAAATTCTTACTGTGAACATCTGATGGGCTGAAGCTAATTAACATTTAAACACTGGGTTTCTGTGCTGCTTTGGGTTTGAGAACCACAAGGAAAACCTACCTTTTCTTAGTTTGGGGCGTTGTGAATCACAGGCCTGTCATTTCCTCCTTTCCATGTACATCTTAACCTTTTCAGACAAATGGTACAATAAAGGAGAAGAGCTTTTGTTTCAGTCAGCTACATTATTTTTCCCCTTTTCTGCTTAGTTTGTGCCAAATCCTATCACTGACAAAAACATCCAGATAACATCTAAATAGAGTACCCACTAAAACACCCCTCAACACAGATCATGGCTAGTATCCTTCATCAAGACAAGTATGTACCAAATTGATCAGCTAACACATACTAATTTCGTGGTATTTCTAGAACCCTCACAGATTTGATGAAGACCAATAGTCTGTGTTCTCTCATCCATAAAATAAGGCTGGTATCCCTGGGCCTGAAGTCATGGTCAGAGTTCCGTGCTATCAGCTAATTGTGTTGGTCAGCTATCTGGAGGTCAGAAATAAATGGCATCATAGAATCATCATGCAGTTAGCAAGTGGCAAATCCTTGACCCCAGGCTCAGGGCTTCTGCTTTAACATCCTTTCTTCCTCCACCCTCTGAATTCCTCATACTTATGAGGTAATGCCCAGTTCATAAAGGTCTTCCATGCACATTTTCACTTCGAGTAGCTTTTTATTTTTTACCTTATAAATAAAAAATATGAGATAAAGAGTAAATAACTCATGGTCCATTTGACCAGAAAGGAAGAAGAGGGTTTACATTCCCAGGGATATGTGTGTGTGTATCTTTGGTTGTGCATACATTTTTATATGTATGCTCACAGGTTGTGTATGTGTGTGTGCATACAAAGTTGACAGGAGTCCTCCCTGATGGCACCCCACTTTATTCACTGAACCCAGAGATCAGCCACATGGCTAGCCTAGCTAGTCCATTTGCTCCAGGGATTCTCTGTTTCTACCTTTTGAACCCTGAAATTGTAGGCAGGTTGCTATGCGCATTTAGCATTTGTGTGAGTTTGGACATCCAAAATCAGTTCTTCGGGCTTGCATAGGACATGTTTATTCGCAGATCCATCTTCCCCAACGTACACTCTTATCTTCTGACCCTAAGTTAGTGCATTTTCTAGTACATCGCACCAACCTCTGTCATTTTCAATCTCAATTAAGAATCCACATAAATATACCAGAAGTGAAGAAAAATGGAGTCTGAAACCCCTACACAACCACTCACAGAGAAGCTTGTAGTTCAGGAGCTGAGCCACCATTGCCTGCTTCCACCATCTTCACCTGTTGCCCTCTCATGTTTGAAGCCTGCAGAGCTAAACTCTTCCATTCCCTCATGGCACTCCAGGCAATCTGCCTCCCCCATCTTTGACTTGCCTATTAAATGTTTCCAAACACAAGTATCACATTCCTTTCATCCTTGAGCACAGTTGTCTTCACAAATGTTGAAGTTTGCATAGAATGATTTCTCTTTGTGTTAAATGAAGTGGCAGGTTGCTCATTACTTCACGGAGTTTACGTGTTCATGCAGATTGCTAAATACCTTCCACGTTATTCTTTGGTGGCTATGCAGGAAATTCTCAATGACTCAACTCTAGCTGATGCCAAGTACTGTGATTGAGAGCAGTACTCCGCTTCCATGGTGAATCTTCTTCCTGCCTGCCCTCTGCACAGCTCAGTGCTGGGGCCATATTGGATGATTACTTCCCTAGGGTTTTTGTCTAGCCCCAAACTTGCTCAATCCATAGGCAGCTGTCTGCTAACCTAGCAAGGAAGTTGGGGAAGATGAAGCACCCGCTCTGCTTTATGGTCAACCTCTTGGACTTGGTGCATAATTCTGCTGCAGCTTTGGGACTACTGCCAAGCTACTCTCTGCCTCAGTTTCCTCATTTGAAAACAGGCAAGTGGTTAACTATAGATACCTCCCAACCTTCCAGGGTCATTCATTATGAAGAGGAGATGGGTCCCAGTGCAGTGTTTGAGCACATCAATGCTCAGTGGGTGTCACCTTGTAATATAAGACTTCATATTAATCAGCATATTAGGGCTTGCAGGATCTATGGAAAAAACATGTTTTTGTTAGCTCATAGAAGTCTTGTAAGAGCCCAAAAGACTTACCATTTTCCATTCATAATGAAGGGCAAAGGGGAGAGGAAATTCATATGAGTTCTTATGGTAAGAAAATGGTAGAAGCAGAAGCTGACTTCTGACAGGTTTCATTCCTACATGCCAGGAAATAACCACTGCAGTGGGCATGCGCCTTAGGGTAGGCACCATCCAGCTGTTCTCCTCGGTCCTCACTTTAGCCCTCTGAAGTAAGTAAGCCCTGCTGCAACTGCCCTTTCCAGAGTTCAAGAAACCCAGGTGTAGGAAGTATATATCGCTTTTCAAATATTAAGTCAAACTAATCGAGACTCAAATTACACTTTTTGATAAAACAAAACAAAACAACAACAACAACAAAAACCCACCTCAAACTAGATGGTTAAGACGGAGACAGTTTGGTGATTCGAGGCATGTTCACTTCACTTCAAGGTCAGCATCGTAACAAAATCTAAGCCCTGTAAGGAGGACTGAGTGAAATGTGGCACACTTTACTAATAGGTGGCCTACAATTGAGTACCATCTCCTGTAGTGGAGATCAGGCACTATCTCCTTGACTAGAGGCATAGCCTTTGGGCCTTGAGGCCCCTGTGTGGAGGGCGTGGCCAGAGGGCCAGTTTAAACTAGGGTGCACACTGGCTGGCTTCCTGTTTTCTCTCCAGTGCTCTTGGAGGAAGGACCTGACCCACTGAGCTTCAGCCTTGTGGACCAGTCCAGCTCTCCAGGAACCACACACAGTTTAATCTCTTGTATCTGAATTTCCTCCCTGAACCCCCTAAATAAATATATCTTTATCAGTGGCCGACAATTTTCAACAGTCATCTCCAAGTGGTATTTGAAAGAATCAGACGCCTCTTTTAAACAGTGAGTTAGTCAAACAGAACATGGCGGAGAAGCCATCATCGCACAGGGTTTTGTCTTTCTGGTCTCCAAACTAAGGCACACACTAAGATTATAGCCGGGAATATTTTCTCTTGGCTACAAGTGAGAGAACACAGAGATAGTTGCTCACTTAAGAGTTGGTGACGTCACGTTTTCCAAACTTGTTCTTTGTTATGTGAGTCTATTAGAGATTTCAAGTTTTTTGTTTTTTGTTTTTGTTTTTTTTGTTTTTGTTTTTTTTTTTAATTTAAAAGCAAGACCTTGGAGAGATGGTTCAGCAAGAATGAGCACCTTACAGAGTACGTGAGTTTGTTTCCTAGCATCATATACAGAGATCAGAAAAGCCTGTAACTCCAGCCACAGAGAACCCTTCTAACTCACAATCCCATGTCAGTACTCACACATAGACCTGCAGGTTCATACATCTTAGTCAACCTGGTGGTCCCTGGCTGCCAGGAGATCACCACATTGATGTTAAACTTAGTACAGACACCAGATCCGCATAGCACACTGCTGCCCGGAACTCCTGGCCTCAAGTGATCCTCCCGTCTCAGCCTCCATAACAGCTGAGATTAAGACATGCGCCACCTGCTTTACAGAAGAACTGGGTATAGAATGAGCATGACCTTTCAACTTTGGCTATTTGGTCAAATGCTAAAGGGCCCCTTATGGGAATTGTGTATCCTGCAGAAATGCACTTTCTCCAGGGCGATAAAAGTGTACATTGGTGTATATTTGTAAACACTTGAGACCATTTGAAAAGTTTTTCTGTACACTTAAAGATAGTCCCTAAATATAGTCCTTCATTCTTAAAAGTCCAGTTCCTCAATAAAGAAAGCTACATAGCTCATATAGTAAGGCTTTTCAATCTTATACTGCTGGTTACCTAGCAAGAAGAAGCTCACATACAGCAGTCCTGGAATGGCCCCTCCTCTGAACAAGATCATGGACGGGGTATGGGTGACTCAGCTTGGGGGAGGGGGGTGAATAGTTCTGCTAACACTGACACTTTGTGTCTTCTGACCAGTTTCCAGCAGCCTTGGTTGGGCACCATCATGATGTTTCTATGAGGTTGGTGGTTAGCATATGAACTGTCTGATATCAGCCAGTGTGGGTCATAAGAGACCAGGGGTACCAGTGAGTCCAGGAACAAGAATGCGTGTCCTGTTTGGAATGTCTTGCTGTTTCACTGGCTTTCCCCAGATCACATGCTGCCTAATGTGATTATTAAAGTTCCATTTTTCACAGGATTGTTGAAAGGCAAGGATGGTTAGATCAGCCAGGAAAAACATAACTTTGTACTCTCTTATCTTTCATGAGTGTAACTTGGCATGCCAATCCTAAGGGATAACCATAATCTCCATGGAAATCACACGGGTCTGTGTAAAAAAATGAAAGTTTAACTTCCATCATAGTAACTGCTCAGGTATCTGAAAACCCAGAAACTGCTTTACAGGACTGAGTTAAGGAAGTGCTGGAGTTCTCTTCTATAGCCATTAAACTTGAGAGACAAGTGCATTGTAGAATTTAGAATTCTAGACTCTTTTTGAAGGACAGTGTGACAGAAAGACACTTTTGCAAGGTGAATGGAACTTGGCAGGTAACATGATGTAGTGATTTCTGAAAGAACCAGATGTCAAGGAGAGAAGGAGTGCACAGTTCACATTAAGCTTCTCAGGATCTTGTCCCCAGGGCTATTAACACAGAGGAAGGGGAAAGCCAGGGATCCTCTGGTCAGTGGAAAGCAAATAGCAATCCTTTCCTGTGTCTTCCAGGCAGAAGAAGAAATAATAGCTTATCAGGAATCAAGGAATTAAATGAGAATGAATTAGTTAGCATATTAACATTGAAGCAGGGAAAGAATTAACATTGCAAACTGATAGAGGAAAGGACTAGGGTTTGAAATGAGGCAAAACACAGGCAGAGCTACACAATACAATCTTTTCAGTTTTTTTTTTTCTTCCTGAGAATCAGCAAAAGTAAAGTGTTCATGAGATCATTCTACATGAAATAATGTTTTCTTGGTCTTGAAAAAAACCTCAATTATTCCTTGACCATTCATTTATAAAGGTTGTGCCTCTGTGATACATTCAATAGAAATATCAATTCTTTATAACACTATTTAAAGTGTTAGCAAACTGGGAAGAAACGATTTTCTCTGTATCACAGTGAAACATTGCAACCTGAAAATATATTGTAGCATTAAAAATCTTGGCATTGGTTCTTTATAGTGACAATCTGTAATAAGTAGTTTCTGGCCAGCTGGGACTTTGCAGGCTAGCCCCTAGGTTCGGACCCACTTGCAGCTCTGTTGCCACTTAGCCCCAAATAATCACACAGAACCTTATACTAATTTCATGCTGATCAGTCTATAGCTCAGGTATATTTCTAGCTAGCTTTCTCATCTTACCTTAATCCATTTCCATTAATCTGTTTAGCCATGTGACATGATATTTTTTTCTCAGAGCATCATTTTGACTTCTTTTTCCTGCATCTAATGGAGTCTCTGCCGATGTCTGTGCCTCGTTCTTCCTGTTCTCAGAGTTTTCTTAGTCCAGTAGCCCCACCCACACTTCCGGTTTACCTTCTGTCCAATCAGCATTTTATTAAACCGGTAGGAGGGACAAATATTTACAATGTACCAGAGCATAATCCCACAGCAACAATCCATAAAACAGACATTAGAAGACAACAGTTTTACAGTTTCTTTGTTTTTCAGAGGAATATCTTCTTATGTCTTAGACCTACAAACCTAAGGAGAACTACTGTGGTTGGCAGCTGAGAGATGAAGACCCCTGATGACCCATCCAGGGATTAACTTTAGACAATGACACAAACATTCTGTCTTGGAGCATACTTGCCCATCTTCTATCTCCTATATACAGAAAAACTGGAACTATTTCTATATTTCCTGCAAACCTGACAAAGCTCTAAATCTTGAATTGCATAGTTCTGCTTTTCCTTTCATAAAGGAATGAGGCAATATTGTGATATTCAGGGACTAAAGGAGAAAACTGTTTGGAAGTTGAGAGGAAAAGCAGAGTACACTTTCACCACAGTTTCTACATCTCCTGACAAGCCTGATGGTGCCATGCTAACTCACGCTGGGTTAGTACCTCACCATGGTCATTTTTTATACTAAGTGGCAATTTTAATTACCCAAGGAAAATCAATTATTTGAAACAAGAATTTTCAGTCACTAGTTAAAATAAGAACATATCAGTAATAAAGAGTAAAATACTCTTCCAGAAGACCTAAGTTTGGTTCCTAGCACCCAAGTCAGGTAGCTCATAATCTATAACCACCTGAAATCCAACTCTGGGGAGATTGAATGGCCTTGTCTAGTCTCGATGGCTACCTGCACTCATGAGCACATTGGACACTCCAGTACACACACACACACTCCCATCACAATGAAAACAAAACAAGAACAGAGAAACAAATATTGCATAGTTGACAAAGTTGCTCCGAAAAGATTAAGTATTTTTTCTCTCTTTACAGAAACAGTTCTGTTTTCTGCCCTTAAATTTCTTTTGGAAAGTCTGCTGTAAGGATCTAGCACCATGAAAGCTGTAGCCAAGTGGCTGCTGGAAGCATTTTGGCTTCATTTATTTTAATCAGTGCTTGATGTATGGAAAGGTCCTTTTTTTTTTTTTTTTCCTAATCTGAAACATTGGAGTCTTGGAGATCCTTTGTTATCAATCTGCATCACAACAAGAGGGAAGAAACCTTAGACACAAAACATTTCTTGGAAGAAGAATAAACAGGTTATGCCAGTTAGAACAAGTCATGGAATTCAGAACTATAATATCTGTGATGTTGTTAGTAAAGTGGGTACAGCGTGGGGAAACCCATAATCAAAATGCTTGCAACAGACCCAGAAAGATATTTAAAAGAGCCTCGTTTGGAAACAATGTAGATGTTTGCAGCAGCAGGGTTGAATCCAGTTGGCATCCGCCTGTCTTCCTGAATTGCTGCGTTACTTCTCTGGCTCTGAGAAATCTGATTAGGCATTGCCATTTGTTCCTTACAGTGAGAAACTCATCTCCTAAGAGAAGCCTTTTTCATCCACTTCCCCACAAAGGAAAAACTGTTTCAAAATAAAGGTCTGTTCGGTTCAATAAGGAATTCAAGTCACTCACCACTATTCACCTGACTTTTTCTTCTTACAGCTTCTACCCTGGGGCTTGACCAGGATTCTCCTCCATTGCTTTGAGAATGTCAGAGTTTAAGACTTCAAAGGTGGGAGATGATGGATATACGGCATTCACAACAGACTGTTTCAAGTGGCACACGTATGTAGTGATTCATTCTCAACATTTCTTTGAAAACCTAAGCCCCATTCTTAGAGAAAACACTTAGACACAGAACATGAGAAATACACTGCTCTGAGCTGCATGGTCCTTCTGGACTGAATCTTTACCAATTGTTTCCATCATTTTATTCCCATCTTATTTCATTACTTTATATTTAAATATTTTATGAATAGTATTGGTTTCATTGTAGGAACTATTTTTTTAGTGTCTCCCCTCTTATCTTTAAATATACCTTCAGTTTTTAAATACATTTTTGGTTTTTTTATGATTTACTTGTTATGAATACAGTATTCTGCTCGACTGTATACCTGGAAGTCAGAAGAGGGCATCAGATCTCATAGATGGTTGTCAGCTACCATGTGGTTGCTAGGACTTGAACTCAGGACCTCTGGAAGAACAGTCAATGCTCTTAACTGCTGAGCCATCTCTCCAATTCTGCTTTTAGTTTCTAGAGCTGTGCCTCACGGCTATCTCTATGGCTGTCATATTAACACTGCCCTATTTTAAAAGAATCTCTAATTCTTTTTAAGAAAATGTCTCACTTGTGTCATCTAATTTGAGAAAAAGGAATACTTTACAATACAAGGGATAAATACCTCAGGTGAAATTTTTTTTATAAAGATGTACCTTTTCACTTTTCATAAACAACAGTGTAAGTTGAACACTGTAACTACCAAGAAAGGGAAAGATTTGGGCTTCATATTTGGGAAGCTGTTTTATGTGGAACTAGATCAAATGTATGTGACAGAGAAAAGGGCTGAGGAGAGGCTCTGCAGACACATGTATCATCAAGTCATGTCCTGGGTTGGGATCTGACCAACAACACATTGTTGGCAACCTTTTGAGAAGATAAACCCACAGTTTATAGAGCAGGGACCTGGACCAGGCTCCACTTACCGACTTCAACCACCACACTGAAAACACACCGTAAGAGCATTCGCACTTCTTCCTCATGGCTGGAAGTCTCCTTACTAAGGAACACTCCAAGAGTACATACAGCTTTCTGTCTTGTGTCTAAGTTATAAGAACCCACTGGGATAGTCCTATTTGTCTCCAAATCTAAGTTTCTGTCTTCCATTAGCTGTGACAATGTATGGAGAATTTAGTTAACAGATTCCTTAAAAATAACCAAAAAAAAAAAAAAAAAAAAAAAAAAAAACCAAGCTAATCCATCTCAGTGTTGCTGAATAAACAACTTTGTTAGAGATTTGTTAGATTTGTTAGAAAATATGTAGTTTTTTGTCAGGTGTTGTTTATTTAGAAGCTCAGAAAGGTAAACCCAGAGGTGAGGTATTCATTCAGTGAGCAGTTACCTTATATTGCATTGTGAAGACTCAGCTTCAACTTCTGCTTTCTCGTAAACTTTACATTCTTTTCTTTGGGGTAGAAAGGGGTGGAGACAGTGTGGGCAACATTAGGATTTTGGAGAATGAAGACCTATTGCTATGACCAGAAGGCAATTGACCTTTTATGGGAACACAAACCTTTCTATACCTCCCTGTGGGGTGAGGACCACTAGTGGTCTGCTGGCTGTTCTCCTGAAAGATCTGTATGTTGGATTACAGTCATGGAGACTGCCTACCGCTGTTCCCCCTCCCTCCCCTCTTCCCAGTCATTGTCCCTCCAGTTTCTTCCACCCCACCCCCATCCATTCCTCAGAGAGGATAAGGATTGTCAATACAGTCTGGCATATCCAGTTGAGGCAGGACCAAGCCTCCCCTTCAAGTATCAAAGTGTTCTTCTGTAGGGAATGGGCTCCAAAAAGCCCATTTATGCACTGGGAATAAATTCTGGTCCTACTGCCAGAGACCTCACAAACTGTCCATGCCACACAACTGTCATCCACATTCAGAGGGCCTAATTCAGTCCCATGCAGGTTCCGCAGCTGTCAGTCCAGAGTCAGAGAACTCACAATAGCTTGGGTCAGCTGTTTGTTTCTGTGGGTCTCCTCCTCATGATCTTGACTCTTTCCTCTCTTCAGCTGGACTGGGAGCCCAACCTGGTGCTTAGCCCACAGCCCTCCTCTGCGGTTGCTTATGTAGCTTTCCCCTTACACTAGATTTAACAGCCCTCGCTTATTTTTAATCACTTGCCTTTCTTCCAATCAATTTATCCTGCATGCACATTTTAATTTGTCTCTCTCCACCCTCCCTCCCTCCCTCCCTCCCCATCTCTCTTTTCTTCTATCCTATATGCACTCCCCCTTCCCTTCCCTCTCATTTTTTCTTCCTTCTCTCTCTATCTCCATTGTCTCAATTTTTCAGTCTTAAGCAGGTTCCAGAGAAGAAAAGCAGCTTTTCTGAAATCATTCAGAAGTCCTTTTGGTGACTTATTAAACATACTTCCTTTAATAGTGAATTAACCCCTCCCTGTTCTGCCATTGATAGCCTTTGTGTGTATAAACTTCTACTGTCTGTTTAAATCTATGAGGACTTTTCTAAGTCACTAAAATGGACACAGTCCAGTGAATGTTTGCTGGGTTAGGGTTAGTGTAATTCCTGGGGACAGATACACACTTCATATCTGTCCCCAGGAATTATACTAACTTTGTGCATTGCTGTCTCTTCACAGGGCAGGAAACAAGGGGTCTTGGAGGCTAACAGCATTGTTTCAAACAGATGAAATAATAGCAGCATGCAACACAGAGCGCATGTGTGTTTGCTGAACTAAACTTACCTAAGGCACACTTACAGAGGTGAAGTCAGGATCAAAAGCTAGGGGCGGTAAGATTCTCAGGACTCCTTCCTTTCTGCTACAGCATGCGGCTGGCTTTTGAGTCCTGCATCAGAAAAAAAAAAGGAGAGAAACTAATTAAGGGTCTTGCCAAAGAAAATGCAGCAAAGTTTGATTCATTTACCCTTGGCTTAGAAACTGAAGCAAAACACAGCCAGCCCTACTGGTCTGAAAGCTTGCAACATTTTCTTTAAAAATAAAAGCAAGCAAGCACAGAACTGGTACTACAGTGTGTTTTAAAATTATGTAAAATCTACCCCCAACCTCCTCCAAAACTTGTGCATACAAAAAAGATTCAGGGGGAAAAAAAAAGGAAATCCATCACACACTCAGTAGACATTCTAAGTAAAGGGATGCTGAATATCTTGTTTATTTTTCCATTTTCTTCTTTCCTGACATTTCTGACAAGAATGAGCTGCTTTTCAATAAATTTAATCTTCAATAAAATTGCTTAGCCTGCTAAACTAGTAAAAAAAGAAATAAAGAAAAAAAGTTTTGCTGTAACAACTGGAACTTTTGCCATAGGAATTGGGGAGGCAATATCAGGCGGTTAGGTATATACTTATAAAGGAAATGTTTAAGCAGGGATTAGGGAGTAGGGAACCCCCTGCCAGGACAAGCACAATATCTGTTTGATGGAAGGAGAGAGGGGGAAAAAAAGCCACTCTTAACTGGGCTAAACTTGGGAGTTTAATTACTGTTCAAAAGAAGAATTAAGATTAGAGCCCAGCTGGGTGTTAACTTCTCCAGGCCAGTGACAGGCAGTTTTAATAAGGTCTCCGAGCTGATACTACATGGTAAATGAGAATGGAAAAAAATCAACTCAGTGGGTGCTTGCACTGACCTTGGACCTGAGGCAAATGGGGCAAGAGCTGAAAGTGGCAGGACCCAGCAGTGACCTTGTCTCCAGAAAGCACAGCTCCAAGGAAGCTGAGAGCAGGAGCAACCTGCTCTGCTCACTGATCTTCAGACCCCAAAACTTCCTCTACTGTCCTACTTTTGAGCATAAGCCTTGCCTTCCATGTCTATTTCAACCAAGAATGAAATATCGACAATAGGAAATTGACTTGTGACCTCAGTGTTTTGCATAAAAATCATTTTGATTAAGATGCAGTTAATTAGAAGTTCACCTCTGCCATTACCCCATGGGTTCTCAGAGACACAAAGGCTGCACCTGGGCTTGAGAAAAATGCCACTGCAAATGGGAAGAACCAGCTTTCTCAAGTGATCCCCTGATGCAGAGGACAAGAAAAATATGAAAAGATTCTGCTCCTGGCCTCCCTGAAGTCAGAAATTAATGAGAAGAAATGATGGTGGCATTTGCAGTGGGCCTTGTGTTTCTGAAGGCATACCCAATTCAATTCTTGTTTCTTAAAATTAGCCAGGGTTAGCATGGTGTGCATGTGTTTATATGTCTGTCTGTCTCTCTCTCTCTCTCTCTCTCTCTCTCTCTCTCTCTCTGTGTGTGTGTGTGTGTGTGTGTGTGTGTGTGTGTGTGTGCTTGCATTTTAAGAACTGAGATCAATGAAAAACCAGCACCACACATCCAACCCATCATATAGCTTTACAAAGCAGAGCAACAGCCAAAGTGTGCTCCAGGTTCTTATAAACTCACTAGATTGTTGAGGTCATTTTAGCCTGGCTAGACCTCTCATCCTGCTATCTCCTTACATACTTCACTCCCAAGACTCAGCAAGTTTTATGTCTTCATAACTAAACATTTGTGTATCCACTAGTGTGAATGGACTTGCACAGATAATATACGACATGGGCATGCTTACTGCATATCCAAGCTTCTATAAATGGTATACTGTGGAATGCACTAATCTCCAACTTCAGTTAAAAAGTGCTCTGAGTGCCAGTACATGTGTGTGCAGGTACATATGCATGTGTGTAGAGGCCAGAGATTAATCTCCAGGATACTTCCTCATGCACTGTCTGCTGTAGGACTATGCTCTTGTACACTGTAAATACTTATGTCACTGTAAATATTGGTTTAAAAAATGCTTATTAGTCAAGTAGCTAGACAGGAAGTAGAGGCAGGGCAAGCAGACTAGGAGAATTCTGGGAAGCAGAATAGCAGAGCAACAGAGAACAGTGAGACACAGAGGAAGCAGGATGAGAATGCTGCACTGAGCAAAAAGGTACCAAGTCACATGTCTAAGCATAAATAGAAATATGGGTTAACTGAAAGTATAAGAATTACCAAGTAATAAGCCTGAGCCATAGACCAATCAGCTTGGAATTAATATAAGCTTTTGTATGATTATTTGGGACTGCATGTCTGGACCTTAGAGATAGGCTGGGCCAGAAACTCCCGACTACAACTGCCTATTCTGTACTTTGGAAACAGGGTTTCTCATTGGCAAAGAACTCATTTAAATGACCAGGTTGGCTGGCCAGTGAGCCCCATGGATCCACCTATCTCTGCCCCAGAGCTAGATTTCTTCCAGGTCCCCCTGCTGTGAGGAAAATACTTTATCAGTTAGGCTACCTCCACAGCCCACAATCTGTTGTTGAGAGTTTATCATAGTACAAACTTCACTAGCATATTTTATTTTATTTTATTCTTCAGTTTTAATTATGTATTAATCAACTGGGTGTCAGCTGCTTGTCTGGCCTCAAATCCACAATTTTCCTGCATCAGTCCTAGAGAGGTGCTGGCTTTGTAGGCATGTGCCACCACAGCCAGCACATTTCTGCATCTTCTGCAGTGCTCTATGAATATTCTACTGAAAGTTTTATCACAATAAATTAATCATTTCCATAGTCAGTGCTAGTTTGCTTTTTAAATATTTAGTGGGAAGCATGCTGCACGAGCATTTTTATGCCTGCATTCTTTCCCACCTGCACGCTTTCCCCCGATTTTTACAGTCAGATGTTGAGTGACTGAGCTAGGGAGGTTAATAATCATTGAATTCAGGCAGCCTCTGAATCCAGGCTGCGGAGGGACATTTCTAGTGCCCACCAGCAGCACATGAAAGTGATGTATACTGCAAACACCACCCTGCTTCATTGTAAGTCTGACACACGGCTTCCTCTAGTTTTTTTTTTTTTCTACCTCTTCAATTATTAGCATGCTATGTGCTTTTTCCTATTCCTATTCATTTTTTAATTTTCTTTATTTGCTGTTCATAGTCTCATTAGTGGCTCTATTCTTTTGACTTATCTAACTGAATTTTTTGCCATATGAAGTATGAATATCTTTCCAGAGGTTTTGTTTCCATTCGCTTGTCCCCCTTTCTTCTGTCTTTGCTGTCTTTGTTGCCTTTGAATCTTGTTGTCATCAGACCCACCAATCTTTTCTGTAACTTTTGTTCCTGGAGTAAGTAACTTTCCATATTGGTTATTGCACATTTTATCCAAAGCTGCTTTCTACATCTGGATCTTTACTTCATCTAAATTAATTTTTGTCTATGTGTGAAAATGGAATCCCATCTTCTTTTCCACAGGGGTCGTCAGTGGCCCTGCCCCTCTTTGCCATGCTGGCCTGTCTTTTCTCTTGCTTTGCAAGGCCTTCTTGGTCACAGTTCAAGTTCAAGTGTTTCTGGGTTCTCTGCTACAATCCGTGGGCTTATTGGATTCTTCTTATGCCAAGACTACACTTCTTGCTTTCTAGAGCTGTATAAATTCTCGATTCATTTGGTTAGGCAGCCCTCCTACCCCCCAACACACACACACTCTCTCTCCCTAGTCTTCTTTATTCCTAACTTGTCTCTCCTTGACGCCTCATGTTTTATATTGATTTTAAAACCCACTGGTAGATCCTGAGAAGCCTCTGGTCAGAAGGTCTTGGGTATAGGAATTGCTGGTGATACCTGGCAGTTCTAAGATAGTAAGTATATCCATCTCTATTTATTTATTTATTTACTTATTTATCTATTTATTTATTTTTGTTTCTTCAAAAAATTTTATTTTCCCTTAAAAGTCTTAGCCCTCATTTATTAGTTTCTTTTTCTGGGTATTTTATAAGTTTTTTGTTTCCATTGTCTATTTTATTTTCTGTCTGGTGGTATTTTATTGGCATAGCCATTATTCTTTTTGTGTGTTGGCTTGGTTTCAGTAATCTTATGGAACTTCATTGGTTCTTGTAGAAGAAAAGTACTTGAATTTTCTTGGCTGAAATTTATACTGTTTATAAATAAGAATAGTTTCATAGTTTCTCTTTCCAAGCATTATATTTAACCCCTTCCTTTCTTTACTTCTTTGGACAAACCCTTCAGCACAGTCAAGCACAGTTTATAGAGACAGCAGGGTCTGGCTGCTGGAGGCTGTCTTTACATTGTATGTTTAAGTGGGAGGCATTTAGTTTTTCTATAAATATCCTTTATTTGGTACCTGACTCTACTTCAACTGTTTGTGATGAATAATGATAGTACTATTTGTCAGCCTAACTGAGCCACAATGTCCACATATTTTTAGTCCAACATTATTCTGGCTGTGCATGTTTCTGGAAGAATCTAAGATTTTAATCAGTAAAGTGTAGGCATTCTCTGAGGGTGGGCTCTACCCAATCAGTTGAAGTAGAACTAGAGCCAAGGGCTGGTTGTCTTACAAGTAGGAAGTGACTGATGCCATGATCCTTTTCAGCCTGGGACATCTAATTCTTCTGTCCCCAAGTGTTCTTCCTAGGTTCAAGCCAGTGGCCTTCAAACATAACTGCAGAACTGGCTCCCCAGGGACACCTGCCCTGGGCACTGCAAACCTCTGTAGTCACATGATCTCATTATTTCACTCTCCCTCTGTTCTGAAGAAAGCCAGGGTGCTTACAAACATTGTATCCATGGGCCTGTTCAATTGCAACTGCTGGGAATCCCTGGAACACACCATAGGGCTTCAGCAGAGGTACTGTCCTAGCCCCTCACAGGTGTCCCCTGCCATTGGCTTTTACTGTGCCTTAATATAGGCTGTTAGCTTTATAGTAGCCAGGTATTTATTTTCTAACACATAGCTCTTGGAAACTAGGCCATCAGAGAGAAAGATCCAAAATCTTCCCTTAGGATTTTAAGTGGTATAGAAGTGGGTTCTAGTGACCTTGCTTGCTAATCACCTCTCCATTCACTTTATTACCCTTCTATCAACTCTGTTGGCTTCTGAACTTTCCTCCCAAATCCTAGATACAGGCAGCTTCCTTCTTGCCTTGGGACTTTTGCCTTCTGCTTCTGGTCTGAGTTATTCTCACAGGAAAATACCACGCTTATTTCATCTCATTGAGGCATCTGGTCAGAGTGGCATCATCTTCACACCCAGAAACCTTTCCTACCATTGAGCAGTTTTCACACTGGGAAACCTTCAGTCTAAATCTCTCTTTATGTGTTTACACATCTTGAATATATAAGACAGAGAAATCTACTTACTAGATATCACCAAAGTGTGAGATTCTTTGTTTTCTTGTGATTTTTGTTACTGGTAGTCTGTTCTGTTTTGAAAAGGTTTTTATGTAGCTCGAGCTGGCCTAGAACTGACTGTACATAGCAAAGGATGACCTTGAACTCTTGATTCTCCTGCCTCCACCTCCCAAGTGGCATTACAGGCCTGTACTGTCATGCTCCTCTTTGCATTGCTTCATGAACATGAGGCAAGCACTCCACCACTGAATCCCATCTCCAGTCCTCAAGTGCCGTAGCATCCTCCATAGTTACTTGTGTTGCTTTTTCTCATCACTCTGTTCTCCTGCAAGTCTGCTAGCATATGCTAGACACACTGGATGCTTTTGGGAACAAAGCTCCATGAATATGCTGTACTTTTCAATACCGAATGAATTAAACTTGTCTGTTTTAGTTTATCTTTGACTTTTATGTACACTTAGGAATTATTCTGGTCTCTTCTATTTTATACCTTTGTTTACTTTAGGCATCAACAACAGCAGTTCAGCTTTTCATCATTTTAAAATCTTACATAATTTATTTAACATGGCAGATACTTTTGTTCCTAGGAAGGTGTTAAAATACATCAGTAATACTGTCTCAACCTATCTTCCTCGTTTCTTTAATAGTAACCAGCTTATTGATTGCCACTTTTTCTGCAATTTGCATTATTTTTATTTTTAGAACATTATCATTTACATTTTTAATGATACACGACATTCTTATTTTTAGTATCTATGCTACCTATGTCTTCTTTTATTACTAAATATTTATATTTTTATTTAAATTTTCTTTGAAAGTTCAAGGTTTGAGGCCTACTAGTTCTTTATTCTCTTACTTTTTGATTATTAATTCGTATTCTTGTTTACTTAGAGTATCTATAATTTTTTTGCACCAACACCCTTTTGACCTCCTGCACCCATGTGAGTATGCACATCCACACACATATACATGCAAATTTAAATAATCTTTTAAAAATGCTAAATATGCTTAAACTAATATTTAAGAACTCTAGAAATATTTATCTGGTTACAGTGTATTGCCTGCCACTTTTTCCTTTTTTTTTTTTTCTTTCTAATTTTGGTACTTATTTTATTTTTTTAAAATATTCCTATTTGAATGGAATGACCTCTTCTGAGATAGCACCATCCTTTAAAAGCCATGGTGGATTAGTCTCAACGGCCTTTGTCTCTGCAGACACCACACCATGGGATGTTCAGCTTTCTTGGAATGTTTTAAACATCTGCACATAACCCATGAGTGTCCTTCCTTATAGGATATATGGATTACTTATACAAATAAATTACATGTGAATAGAAAGATACTATGCTGCTGTACTGTTTGGGGAATGATGACAAGAAAAGGGTTGTGAATACATGTTCCATCTATGGTTGAATCCATGAGTGCCAAGCCCATGGAGACAAAGACTTGACTGTAAAGACTTATTCCATTCTTAGAGGAGGGTGTGAACTATACTTTTTGCTTTGGGGTATCTCCCTTAGATTACTAGTTTGTAAGTACCAAGTTGATTTTTCTAGTAACAGATACAATAGATTAATTGAACTGGGTTAAGTTATAAGAGCTAGTTGGTAATGAACCTGAGCCATAGGCCAAACAGTTTGTAATTAATATTAGCCTCTGAGTAATTATTTTATAAGCAGCTGCAGGACCACAGATAAGAGAGTTTCGTCTGGACCAAGGAACCCAGATGGGACAGAAAAACTTCTGGCTACATATGGCACCTACCACCGGACAATGAAAAAGCTTTAAAAGAAATCTGAACTCACAGAAATGGAGCCACACTGGGCTTCCTAGTCTGACAGTCTCATTACATCATCATTGCAGAGACTCTTCTTCCATGGCTGCCTGGGAGATGTAACCAGCCACCAGCTGCCTTGAGCTGAGCTGCATAGCTGATTTCCACAGTATCATGAGCCATGGTATGAAGAGGCTTCTCCCAGCCACTGCTTACAGGTTTGGAATCACAACTAGGAGCTTAAAAACAGAGCTTCATGCTATTTAGTAGTGCTTCCCAGAATTGGGAAAGTAAGCGTGACTCAATGGTACCTGCAACATGTTGAAAAGCTGAGCAGTGAGGAACCAGCAGCCAAAGCAGTGCTTCAGTTCTAGCTACATAGTTTAACAATTTAAAAACTGCTGGTCAAAATATGATGAAGGAAACCTCAAAACTGATTATAATGTATGTAAAATTGTATGAAGGCTTGGAGGAGAAAGAAGAATGTATATAGGCATTGATATAAAGAAATAAGTAATTTTTAAAAAAATATTTAAAAAGACAGTAAAATAATATAAATAATAGCCACATAAGATGAAAAATACATAAAGAGTCTGGATTATGTATATTATGGTATTTTATTTTAAATTTTTAACTGCTAATGAGCTAACTACAGAAAGATATTTGATTATAAAGATTGCTAAGTTAAACTAACATATGTTTTAAAGGTATCTTGACTTTGAAATTTGTGTCTAAGGATATGTTGCTTTAAAAAAGAGGTTCTAGGATGGGGTTCCAGTTCTGGGACTGGGTGCTGTCTGCAGAGCGTGTCCCAGCACACTCTGGAGCAGGCAGAGATAAACTCTGCCTGTCACGGTCCCCCCAGCTGCTGCTGAGGGAGCTTGCAGGGCCGCCACCCAGCCTCCAATTGGTCAAACAGAGAAAGATTGAAGACTTGAAATTCAATCCCCTGCACAGTGTAGAAGTAGTGACTGAGCAGACCTTTTCCTCAGAGGTCACAGAGGCACACAAGCCCGAGTGCCACAGCTGACCAGGAGCCACCTAATCGGGAACCACTAAAGGCATGGGCAAATGCCAATGCAAAAACTTACATAATAATATAAAGAACAACAAGGTAACTCCAGAAGAAAGTGGTGATACTACAAATACAAGACCTGAACTGAGCAATGAAAAGGAAACAGAAGGAAGCAACACCAAAAATTCCTTTTTGATGATCATCGAAGCTCTCAAAGAAGATATGAAAAATAGCCTTAAAGAAATAGAAGAAAATACAAACAAAAAATTGGAAAAGATGAACAAATCTATGAAAGAAACATGCCAGAAGCTAAAAGATGAAATAGAAGCAATAAAAAAGGCACAAAATGAGGCAAAGATGGAAATAGAAAATCTGAAGAAAAAAGCTGGAACCACAGATACAAGCATAACAAACAGAGTTCAAGAGATGGAAGATAGAATCTCTGAAGTGGAAGACTCAGTAGCTCAAATAGATATATCAGTCAAAGAAAACAGTAAAACTAAGAAAGCCATCACTCAAAATATTCAGGAAATCTGGGACACCATGAAAAGACCTAATTTGAGAATAATAGGAATAGAAGAAGAAGAAGAATACCAGCTCAAAGGCACAGATAATGTTTTCAATAAAATCATAGAAGAAAACCTCCCTAACCCAAAGAAGGAAATGCCTATAAAGATACAAGAAGGTTACAGAACACCAAATAGATATGACCCCCAAAAAAGTCAGTGCACCACATTATAATCAAGCCACAAAACATACAGAACAAAGAAAAAATTTTAAGAGCTGCAAAAGAAAAGGGCCAACTTACCTATAAAGGCAGACCCATCAGAATAACGCCTGACTATTCAATGGAAACGATGAAAGCTAGAAGGGCTTGGTCAGAAGTTATACAGACGCTAAAAGATCATGGCTGCCAAACTAGAATACTATACCCTGCAAAATTATCAATCACCATAGATGGAGTAAACAAGATATTTCATGACAAAGTCAGACTGAAAGAATATCTACCAACCCAGCACTACAGAGAGTATTAGAGGGAAAACTCCAACCTAAGGACACCAGATACACCCACGAAATCACAAACAATCAATAATTCCACAGAAGAATACTCCAGAGAAAGGAAATATAAACAAGTTACCACCAAAAATGGCAGGAAATATCAATCAATGGTCACTAATTTCCCTTAATATCAATGGACTCAACTCTCCTATAAAATATCACATACTAGCAAGATGGATACAACAACAGAAGCCATCCTTCTGTTGCCTTCAAGAAACACACCTCAACCACAAGGACAGGCACAGGCTTAGAATAAAGGGTTGGGAAAAGATTTTCCAGTCAAATGGTCCTAAGAAACAAGCGGGGGTTGCAATCCTAATATCTAACGAAGTAGACTTTAAGCTAAAAGCAATAAAAAGGGACCAAGAGGGTCACTACTTATTCATCACAGGAAAAATTGGTCAAGAGGAGATGTCAATCTTGAATATTTATGCCCCTAATATAAGGGCACCTACTTATGTAAAAGAAACACTGCTAAACTCTAATCCCACATCAATTCTTACACCCTAATAGTGGGAGACGTCAATACCCCACTTTCAACCCTGAGTAGATCAACCAGACAGAGACTCAACAGAGAAATAAGGAGTCTAAAAGAGGTTATGATGCAAATGGATTTAATAGTATCTACAGAAGCTTCCACCCAAATGCAAAGGAATATACATATTTCTCAGCTCCTCATGGAACTTTCTCTAAAATTGACCACATAATTGGTCATAAAGCAAATATCAACAGATACAAAAGAATGGAAATAATCCCTTGTAACATATCGGACCATCAGGGCCTAAAGTTAGAGTTCAACAACATCAAAACCCAAAGAAAGCATACCAACTCATGGAAACTAAACATCACTCTGCTGAACCATCTCTGGGTCAAGGAAGAAATTAAGAAAGAAATCAAAGTCTTCCTAGAATTTAATGAAAATGAATCCACAACATATCCAAACTTGTGGGACACAATGAAAGCAGTCTTAAGAGGAAAATTCATAGCGCTAGATGTCTATATGAAAACCTAGAGAAATTCCACACTAGAGACCTAACAGCTCAGCTGAAATTCTTAGAACAATTAGAAGCAAACTCACCTAGAAGGAGTAGACGGCAGGAAATAATCAAACTTACAGCTGAAATCAATACAATTGAAACAAAAAGAACAATACAAAGAATCAATGAATCTAAGATTTGGTTCTTTAAGAAAGTTAACAAGATAGATAAGCCCTTAGCCAAACTAATCAAAAAACAAAGAGTGTTCAAATCAACAAAATCAGAAACGAAAAAGGGGACATAACAACAGACCCCCAGGAAATACAGAGAATTATCAGATCATATTTTGAAAATCTGTATTCCACAAAAATGGAAAACCTAGGAGAAATGGACAGCTTCCTGGACAGGTACCATCTACCAAAACTAAATGAAAATCGGATTAATTACCTAAACAGGCCTATAACCCTTAAGGAAATTGAAGCTGTCATTAAAAACCTCCCCAAAAATAAAAGCCCTGGTCCAGATGGTTTCAGTGCCGAATTCTACCAGACATGCAAAGAAGAATTACTACTGTTACTCCTCAAACTATTTCACACAGTAGAAACTGAGGAATATTGCCAAATTCCTTTTATGAGGCCACAATCATTCTAATATCCAAGCCATTCAAAGACACAACAAAAGAAGGAGAATTACAGACCAATTTCCCTCATGAATATTGATGTGAAAATTCTCAACAAAATTCTGGCAAACCGTATACAACAATGTATAAAAGATATCATCCACCACGACCAAGTTGGCTTCATCCCAGAAATGCAGGGCTTGTTTAACCTATGAAAAACTGTAAATGTTATCCATCATATAAACAAACTAAAGGAACAAAACCACATGATCACATTCTTAGATGTGGAAAATGTCTTTGACAAAATCCAACACTCCTTTATGATTAAAGCCCTGGAGAGATCAGGAATACAGGGAGAATACCTAAATATAATAAGCTGACAAGAAGCCGACAGCCAATATCAAACCTAATGGAGAAAAACTCAAAGCAATCCCACTAAAGTCAGGAAATAGACAAGGATGTCCTCTCTCCCCTTATCTAGTCAATATAGTTCTCGAAGTTTTAGCTAAAGCAATAAGGGAACAGAAAGAGATTAAGGGGATACAAATTGGAAAAGAAGAAGTGAAGCTATCTCTGTTTGCAGATGATATGATTGTATACATAAGTGACCCACAAAATTCTTCCAAGGAACTGCTACAGCTGATAAACACTTTCAGCAATGTAGCAGGACACAAGATTAACTCAAAGAAATCAGTAGTCCTTCTATACACTAAAGATAGAAGAGCTGAAAAAGAAATAAGGGAAACATTACCCTTCATAATAGCTGCAAATAGTATTAAATACCTTGGAGTAACTATAACCAAAGAAGTAACAGACCTATTTGACAAAAATTTTAAATCATTGAAGAAAGAAATTGAAGAGGATATCAGAAAATGGAAAGCTCTCCCATGTTCCTGG
>PVIH01011271.1:0-29944 GCA_004025045.1 Sigmodon hispidus | reverse complement strand
GAATCCCAACACAATATTTCTTGGACCTTGAAAGGACAATACTCAATTTCATTTGGAATAACAGGAAAGCCAGGATTGCCAAAACAATTTTACTCAACAAAAGAACCTCAGGAGGTATCACCATCCCTGACTTCAAGTTATACTATAGAGCTATAGTAATAAAAAACAGCCTGGTACTGGCATAAAAACAGACTTGTGGATCAATGGAATAGCATTGAGGATCCAGACATTAACCCAAAAACCTGATCTTTGACAAAGAGGCCCAGAACATTCAAGGGAAAAAAGATAGTATATTTAATAAATGGTGTTGGAATAGCTGGATGGAATTGTGTAGAAAATGCAAATAGATCTGAGCCTGTCACCCTGCACAAAACTCAAATCCAAGTGGATCAAAGACCTCAACATGAACCCAGCCACTTTGAACTTGATAGAAAAGAAAGTGGGAAATACACTTCTACGAATTGGCACAGGAGACCACTTCCTAAATATAACACCAGTGGCACAGACACTAAGACCAACAATCAATAAGTGGGATCTCCTGAAGCTAGGAAGCTTCTGCAAAGCCAAGGACACTGTCAACTGGACAAAACGACAGCCTACAGAATGGGAAAAGATTTTCACCAACCCTACAAGTGATAGAGGACTGATTCTAAGATATATAAAGAGCTCAAGAATCTAGAACCCAAAACCTTGAACAACCCAATCAAAAAATGTGATTCAGATCTAAAAAGGGAATTCTCAGCAGAGGAATTATGAATGGCTGAAAGGCACTTGAAAAAGTGCTCATCATCTTTAGCCATCAGAGAAATGCAAATCAATACATCCTTGAGATACCACCTAACACCTGTTAGATTGGCTAAGATAAAAGGCACAAATGATAGCCTATGTTGGAGAGGATGAGGATGAAGGGGAACTCTACTCCATTGTTGGTGGGAGTGTAAGCCTGTTCAGCCACTTTGGAATATAAGCAATATGGTGGTTTCTCAGAAAATTGAGAATTAATCTCCCCAAGGACCCAGCAATACCACTTCTGGGTATATACCCTAAAGATGCACATTCACACTCCAAAGGTATTAGCTCAACTATGTTCATAGCAGCATTATTTGTAATAGCAAGAACCTGGAAACAACCTAGATGTCCCTTAACTGAAGAATGGATTAACAAAACTGTGGTACATCTACACAATGGAATACTACTCAACAGTAAGAAAAAATGATAACCTCAAATTTGCAGGCAAATGGGTAGATTTGGAGAATATCCTCCTGAGTGAGGTATCACAAACTCAGAAAGATAAGCAGGGGATGTACTCACTCATTAGTGGTCTCTAAACAAACAAACAAGAAAAAAGCAAAGCATGCCCCAGCTGCAAACCATAACCATTGATCAGCTTGGGATCAGAAACACCCTGGACTGACCCTTCGGATCCCACTACACCTAGAGGAACACCTGACTCACTCTTGAGGGAGGGGGGACAAAACTGCATTTGCCAGGAGTGGAGACTGAACTAAGCATTATTGGATCAGTGGGACCATGGGACTGTCTGCTGCCTGCCCAGGAAGGGGATGGGGAGTTGTGGAGAAGAAAAAAATGACCTGATGTGGCAGGAGGGGGAAGGGACCTTGAATAAGGATATACAGGGATAAAAAAAAAATCAGAGGGAAAGCTGAACACAAAGTAATTTTATGTGTAGCAAATTATTTGCATTATCACCCTTGATAATTCATGCTTATGATTTTTATTTTCCTTATAGTTATTTTTAACTTATCATCATTTTAAATTCAATTTACTGTTTTTCTTGATAAATACAGAATAAATAAAGAAGAAGAAGAAAAATAAAGAGGTTCTGCTTTTGTTTCCACAGAAGATGAGAACCTATGGATTGCTTCCAGACTAATATCGTTTGAATGAGGAAGACCCCCTGAAAAACCACTGCGGGAAGAGATGCCCAGATGATCCAACACCCACATCAGCTTCAAGATTGCTGGCTCAGATGATCCAGCCTCAGCATCCCTCAGAGATTACTGGTGTCCCCAATCAGCAGAAAGTGGCCTTGGAAACCACTCCTGTATTCCCAAACTACTTTAGAATAGATTATGAGTGTTCATTTCTGTGTGGAAGGGTTTGTTCTTGGCCATATTCAATCCCTTTCTTAAAAAAAAGAATAATAAAAGGGGGCATAGATATGATAAGATAACAAAGTAGATCATTAATTCTACTTTTTAAAAGCAACTACTTGTTTTAAATACTTTACATTGATATGATTTTAGTTTATTGATATAAATTTAAAGTTAATTTTGTTACACTGTATGTATATTTCTACTCTTGTTTAAGATATTATGTTTATGCAATTTCTTTAAAATTGTAATGTATAACTAAAATACAGATTAATAGTTAATCATCTATGATAATCAAACTTATAGTCATGTTAGTTAGGTTTTTTAGGTATACAAATATATATTTCAGTTAGATAATCTTCAAACCTCTACAGAATATGACATTTAAAATGTTTTAAGAACTTAGACTGGGACCTTGAATAAGGATATACAAGGTTAGAAAGTGTGACTTCTTTGTTCATAATAATAATAATAATAAAAGGAAAAAAAACATACAACAACAGCAACAAAAAAGAACTTAGACCATTCTGGACAGTGTGACATGTGTGCTCTCGGCAATACCAATCTACTTCAAGTGGATGATGGTCATCAAAGAAACTCCATATGGAATTTATTTTCTTTGTGGCCAAAATTAGCCACTGGGAAAGAAATTGTTCTTGCCTCAACTGCTTGACAGTATGCTGTATAAACTGGACATGCATGAATGATAATAAAATGACCACTAAACTTTGCCAGAATAAGCCAAGATGGTCCTTCAGGTTCCTACTTCACAGAGAAAACTTCCAGACATTCTGCCAAATACAGGGAGAAGCAACTGATGAATTATGCCAGAACAGATAAATTAGTTCTTCAAATTTCCTGCTTCACTGAAAGGTATGCCAGAGACTCTAGGCCTATAGGCTGAAGATGGATGCCCTAAAGTTGTAGATGAACTTTAGGTGACTGCCAGGTAGCCAGATGTCTCTGTCATTTGTAGAATTTTGGAAGTTGCTTACAATGCCCTTCTTTAATCGAGTAATATTATGTCCTTCTGTGATCTTTGATGGAATTGAGGACTAAATAGTTATAAATAGAATTTTCTTTAGTTATGATAAAAGGTAAATTAGATATAAAACTTTAGCAAAAAATAGGATAGATGGTAGAATATTTTCTTTAATTTTGCCAAATACAAATAGACTAGTTATTTAACTGTAATTCTTGCTTGATAGCTGTTTTGTTATATGTAATTTTTCTATGTTAAAATTGAGACCTTTATTGACTAGACAGAAAAGGGGAATAAGAGATGTCTTTTTGTACACTGTGAGTGTGCTTCATTACCATTTGTTAATAAAGAAGCTGTTTTGACCTATGACAAGATAGCTTAGAGGCAGGCAGGCAACTCAGGCAGAGATAAAGTTGAAGGAGGGCAGAGTCAGGGAGAGAAGCTGCCGCTAGAAAGCGAGATGTAATGAACACAGGTAAAGCCATGGAACATGTGGCAAGACATAGATTAATATAAATGGGTTGACGTAAGTTGTAAGAGCTCATTAGTAATGAGGATGAGCAATAGGTCAAATAGTTTGTAAGTAACATAAGCTTTTGAGTAATTATTTTATGAGTACCTGCAGGACCTCAGGTGGGAGAGCTTTGTCTGGACCGAAAGACCAAGATGGGACAGAAAAACTTCCAGCTACAGTGATGATGAGTTCAGGGGTCTCAGGATTGTTCCTTCTCCTCGGCACACCAACAGGAGTCTTCTGCTGAACTTGTCTTTACTCTTACATCCTACATCAACACCCTTGTTTTAACCTGTATCTTCTGTCCAAGCTGGGTCTAGTGAAGCCCTATCAGGACAGCACACATACTCCTACAGTCCCAGGCTGGGATGGCTGGGGCGTCTGCCTGCCTCAGTGTAGCTCTGCAGCCTCCGGAGCTCTCTCTCAGCCTCTTTCTGCTCCTATGGGGTGGCAGCCTATTTCCTATGTCAGGACCCAGAATAACAGGTATTTCTCAGCGACACAGGAGAGTTTTTTTTGGAGGGGAGAGTCTTTTTTTCTTTCTGTTTTGTTATTTGTTGCTTGATTTGGTTTTGTTATGTTTTCCAAGACAGGGTTTCTTTGTGTAGCCTTAGCTTTTCTGGAGACCTCAGACTCACAAAGACCCATCTGCCTCTACCTTGTGAGTGCTGGGATTAAAGGTGTGGGTTGCCACTGCCAAGCTGTCTTATTTCTTAGTTATTGCTGTTATTACTGATTTGGGTGGGTTTTTTTTAAAGAGGAAAATGAAATATCTTTATTGCACTCAATGTCAAACTACAAACCTGTATGAAAATTTTAAAATTTTACCTGTAGCTGGGAAGTGTCACTATTGCTACAATGTGGACCAGTTCTAGCCCTAACACTGTACTGTTTCAATTCCTTCCCATCTGTCCAACAATCCACTTCTTATTTCCAACCCTGATCAGTTTTTGAAACAATTGCACAGAACTTAGAAACCCAAGAGATAGACTGATTCCAGAGGCCCATGGCCTCTAGCATTTGTTACAGGACCAAATTATTTTTCTAAATTATCATTTCTAATTGCAGAATTAGACTGAGAGAAAGTTTATAATTTTATGTTCAGGGATCATAGTGAAATTACCACAAAATATTTTTAACTATGATAAACGAAAACATGATGATACATTATATACAAATTAAATGTCGGTTCATTTAAAAATATGTATTACCATAAATATCCTTATTCAAAACCAATAAGGTGATTAAAAGGGTGTCATTTTGAAAAGTGTGTTTGTATTAAAGGTAAAGGCTGTTGGAAACACCTGCTAGCTTTAGTTGGTTAAAGAATTAACTGCATTTAAAATAGTATGTAAGTGTTTTAAATGCTCATTTGTCAGTTTGCATGGAAAGGCTGAAAACCACACTTCAGAGCACATTTTAGACAGTGTGTGAGGTTTTTATCGAGCTTCCTGTCTCTCCTGCTTGGGAAATGGGGAGGGCTGTGTGATTGTAGCAAGGACTGGACGTAAATTTATATCTTTGGCATAAAATGAAAGATAATATGATCAGAAATCTGCAAATGTTTCTGCTTGTCTAACAACTTGATCTCAGTGCACCTCTCAGAGCGGGGAGGTACGGAATGAATGTCAATAGTCTAAACATTGGTTTGGGCTTCTGGCAGAATCCCCGTGAGAGGCAATGCGGTGTGATGAATGCTTACTGAGCATGCTGGGATATTCTCCATCACAGGCCACACAGGATCTACTTACTGCTCCCTCGACAGCGAAAACTATCACTCCTGACCCCAGAACTCAATCACTCTATTTAAACGAGATAATGTAAAAGGTGTTTGTTTAAATCCAAAGAAAAGAACCCATCAATAGATGTTTACTAGATCAAAAGCTCCCCCTCTGAAATCCACACTTCCTTGCTTCATAGTCTTCTAGGTATTTCTAAATTAGACACCCGGTCCTCTGACAATAAGGCTGTTGCCACAGCTGCACCAGTTCTGCCTCCCCCTTCACTGAGTTAGGGGGAACTGGAAACCAGTGTGGTTTGTTTTTGTACATAACACTTTGGCCCAGATCTCAGGAAGACCACAAAATAATCTGATAACACATTTGGACTCAGACTACACACGCATGGATAGAAACACATCCCAAGCCTGGTCTTCGTACTCACCCGTGGGGTGAGGTGTTCTTGCCTTCAAAGTCAGCAAGCATTTCAGAACATGGAATGCTGTTTTAAGATGATGCTGTGGGGCCCTTCCAAGTATCCATCTTTTAAAGCCCTTGGAAACAATCATTCTCTCTCAAAAACTCTGCACTTTATAATAATGATAGTTTCAGTCTTCTGGCCAAAGTCTAAACCTAACAATATCCCTATACCTTAGATTAAACATATGATCACTAGTTTGACTATATAGGTGACTATCATTGCTTTGATGGCTATTTTATGTGATTGTTTATTTAAGAACCATTAAGACAGGAAACTCTTAAGTAAATAACAAAGTAGACAAAGGCCAACATTGGTTTCAACATTCATGGTAGTTATAGACATTACCACAGTTGAAACTTACATGTACATCCAAGTCATCAAGCACATAAAGCTTTTATGACTGAAATGTGCATCATAATTTTTTCTTATTAGTAAGAAAGTCAGGGCAAATCTTAAATTTCTTCCATAGTTTTTTTGTGGAGGGAGGCAATGTTATAAGGAGGTTAAAAACGACTTTCATAATCTTTCCTGTAATATGCATACATCTATCTACTTAGTGTGTGATGGTTTGTGTGTAGATACAGGTGCAGACAATCCCCAGGGTCAGTCCTCACCTTTCTAGTTTTCTTGAGACAAGATTGCTTCCTCATTGTGTAAGCCAGCCTACTTCAGGAGAGCCTCTTGGCTTAGTCTCCTCTCTGCCATAGGGGACACTGGGATTGCAGACATTATGATACCGTGTCTGGCTTTCATATGTATTCTGAGAATCAAAACTTAGATCTCCTGAACTGCATAGAAAGGCCTCTTATCCATTAAGCCATCTCCCCAGCCAATACACATTTGTTGTTTCCAAATGCTTAGGGATATTGTGTTTAATTCATAATGGCCTTGATATGTAACATTTTCTTACCCTACAGTTACAATTGTCATGTGCAGACTACAGAATACATGAAGCAGAAATGATAGTGGTCACAGTGCCTTGAAGCTTCAGAACTGAGACAGGAGGGTGGCAGCTCTGAGGCCAGCTTGGGGAACACAGTGAGATTTCATGTTAAAAAAGCAAGCAAACAAAATCTATAAAATATAAAATGATGAAGACTGGACTAGGGACCAGGATACAATAGAGACAGGGAGTGAAGGGTGGGCAGCATACTTCTCAATTGTTGGCAGACAGGGAAAAGGCTAGACTTTCCAAATCCAAGCTTCTGTGGATAAACATTTATGAGAACTGCCATTGTTTTCACTGATAAAGACTCCCTTCCTAGCTACGCCAACCAACACGGGCAATGGAAGAGGATCTGTGGTAAGGACTTTCATATATTAGGGCAACACAGGTAGGACTTGAGTTGAAGCAGTTATGAGCTTATATATATATGTGTGTGTGTGTGTGTATATATATATATATATATATCTTGTGTATTAACTAAATTTTGAGAGATCAATCCAAGTTCTATCATAGCAGAGTTTATAAGTGGGTTCTTGAATATAAAATTAAAACATTATACGTGGCCCTTGCTATTTTTTTCCATTTATTTCCCTTTTTCTGTCATGTAAACACATGGCAGACATAATAGAAAGTAGACTTTGGGGTTCTGGAGAGATGGCTCACTGGGTAAGAAGAGTGTTGCTGAGTAGGTCTGAGGACCTGAGTTTGGATCTCCAGCACCCAAGTAGAAGTGGAGCTCCAACACTCCATGTTTACTAAAAGAGCTTCCCTCAAGGGAGGAAGGCTGAGCTTTGATAGAGCAGGTGACACCCCCTTCCACCCACTCCCCCCCAGCCATCTGAAGGTGCACATGCACACTTATAAGCATCCACCACACACTGGAGGAGGAGGGAAGAAAGTGTGCCTAGGATGTGAGTGGGAAAATACCTTTTTAAACTTACAAAGTTCTGGCATTTTCATGATACAGGCATCCTTTAAATATATTGTCCCATGACTTAGCTTCCTGGGGACATTTTATATAATTTTTTTTAACCTACTAGATTTTGTGGAAAAGTTATTGATGTTAACCACAAATATTGATAGGTTGTGATTCTTGAATAGAAAATCTAAATTAGATCAACTGGAAAAGCAGAGCTAACAGCTAACAGCTGGGATTGGATGGGGGGATGCTGCTAGGGAAATTTACCAAGGAAACAGTGATGATTGAAAAAGGGCAGGAAAATGGCTGGTGTGAAAAGACTAGAGATTAAACCAGATTCCCAACTTGATCAAGAGGGGGGGCACTTGTTGGAAGTACCTGGTGTAGGAGAGAGCCCCATGGAGAGAATGTCACTGATGTCACTGTGATGGTCCCAGGAACCTGCAGCTGCTGATGCAGAAGTGACCTAGAGCCTCTACCGAAAAGACATCCATGAGGACCACCTCCACATCAAGCATCCACAGCTTTGGGTATGTAAGGCTATTCCCATCAAAGGGAGCCACCAGGAGAAAGAAGAACTCTTGCCCCCACGGCTACACAGTCCTCAGTCACCAGAGTCACGAGCACTCACTCTTCTCTATAATCACATAAACTCCATCTGGTGATTCATCCCTTCTCTCTCTTTTTCTCAAAAGGGTGTGGTGGGTTAAACTGCTCATCTGATCCTCGGACTCTTGGAATCTCAAAGGAGAGTTTGTATCCTAAAGAGTGGGGATGAATCTGAGATAATTTTCTGTAATAACATGAGATGAGAACTGGACAGGTCAAAACATGAACAAAAATAAAAACAAGATTTGCAAAAGACATAACATTTATTCTCCTGAGTGTCTACTGGCATATGTCTTGAGTGGTTTAACAACCACTCAAGGAAGCATTTCAGGAGTGAATGAGTCTCCGTGGAAGTTGTTGGCTCTAGGCTCATCCAAAGTCTTCTTTTCCTTCAGTACCCACTGAAAGCTAAGTGACAAACCACCGGCATGGCAAACGTGGCCTTACTGACTTGTGACTTTCCTAGAGTTCATTTCTTCATATCCAGGCAGCTTCTCTCCTTTTTCTGATTAGTCTAATGTCCATGTTCTGGCAGGTTCTCATGTACACTTGACCTTTTATTCAATACAGAGGAAATCATTTCAAGTCCAGCGGATAAGCACCATCATAGAAAAAGGTCATGAAACACTGGGAGTTGCTTTTAGCAATAGATTTTTGAAGATAACTCCAAAGAAAACATGGGACATGGTTTGGAACAAGACTGCGTGTACTTCATCATTGGGCTGTGGTACACAGGATGAGAAGGCCTTGGGGGAACTGAGACACCACGGGAAAGAGGACTTTGCTTGCGTTGGCGATAATAAACATGTTTTCACTGTAAACAAATGGGCAGCCATAAGACATACACATCTGAGGTTGAAGGGAAGCCTGTTTGCACCAAATAAATTACAGAAACAGTTCAAGAGCAGTTCACCCCAGTGAAAATATTATCCCTGAAGTACTGACAGGGTTAGTGTCAGGCTAGGCTATCTCCGTGTGAGAGCACTGCCCTGCTAACCCTGCCTCGGGGTAAACTGTGCAAACCTGTACACAGTTTGTAGATTTTTGGTAACCTTACACACTTTAATTTGGACACAGCCAAACCTTACTATTTTTCTCTCAGGGTCAAATTTTTCCTCTCAGGAGCTGACAACTTTTCAGTTTAGAAATCATTCCTCTCTGCCTCTCTCTACCCCTCTATGCCCCTCTGTGCCTCCCCACTCTGCCTCAGCCTATGTGACTACATCCCAAATGAATGTCTGAGATGGGGCAAGGCTGATGGAGGAGGATTCTGTAGAAATCACAGTACAGACAAAAATGATCCAAAGGCCGTCATTTATTCAAAATCTGGCCCTTTTGTTCACAAAAGGAGAATGACTTTTAAAACATGGCCAGAAAAAACAATGAGGTAAGAACTGTTGAAGGGGGAGGAATTTCATCAAAATTTGAAAACTTTCAGATGTTATAAATGTTGACTTTGTAGAATAGTACAAGAATATCATATACTTCCATTTATTATAATTTACACATATTTATGTTGTAACACAAATACTTAAAAGTCATAGATGTCTGAGCCTCTGTGCAAAAATAAATATAGATGGAGGAGTGGTACAAACCTGTAATACCAGCACTTGGAAGGCTAAGGCAGAAGTGCACAGCCATGGCCAATCTACAATGACAGCTAACTTGAGGCCAGCCCAGGCTTTATAACAATCTGTATCTCAAAAAACAAACAGGCAAACAAAAATAAATATAAATTATCTGAGTGTCGAGCAAGACATAGGAACACTGATCAGAACTGATCATTACTATTTTAACTACCATGATCTACAAAGCTTTGTAAATACAACAAAATGTCAAAGCAACAACCTGATACCAGGTGTTCACAGAGCACCCACAAATGGAAACAGGGGTGCAATAGAAGGTTTTGTGGATATCCTCATTGTGTGTGTGTGTGTGTGTGTGTGTGTGTGTGTGTGTGTGTGGTGTATTTGTGTAAAGGTCAGAAGTCAATGTCAAATGTCTTCCTCAGTTTTTTTCCACCTTATTTTTTGAGATCCCAGGGTCTCCCATCGAACCTGGAGCTCAATGATTTCTCTAGCCTAGCTGCCCAATGAGCTCAGAGGATCTACCTGTCCCCAGGCCTACTCCTAGCACAGGAAGCCACATCTGGATTTACATGGATCTGGAGTTACCACATCTGGCTTTACATAGGTACTGGGGATCAAAACTCAGACCTATCCTGTGTGGCAGGCACTTTACCACTGAGCTGCCTCCACCACCCTTCCATTGTTTAGGCAGTCAGACTACTTACAAATCAGTATACAGTAAATACTGGTACTTGGTGCTATTGTTGTTTGTAGTGATGTCTCTTTCTCAAGTAGAGGTTCCTTGTGAATAATGCCTTTTTGAGACAAGGTCTCACTATGGAACTTTGGCTAATCTCAAACTTTCAGCTTAAACCATGCTGATGGTGATCTGCTTACCTCTGTCTCCTGAGTGCCAGGATTAGAACTGTGCATAGGAATAATCTTCTGAGTGGTCAGATTAGGTATTCTCCTTACTTGTAGGCTAAACACCCTTAACTGCTAGCCAAAAGAGCAGGATTTGAGATTTTATAAATCAGGAAATGATCAACATTCCATGAGCCTTCATCAATTCAAAGAATGAAATGAGAGGCTGGTTGTGGTGGCGCACACCGGTAGGATTTGCTGAAGGAGGCAGAGGCAGGAGGATCACGAGTTCGAGGCCAGCCTGGGCTACGCATTTTGGGCCGTTCTCCTGCACAGGAGGCAGCCATGGCGCCCAGCCGGAATGGTATGATCCTGAAGCCCCACTTCCACAATTGTGGACTGGCAGCGGCGAGTGGACACTTGGTTCAACCAGCCGGCACGCAAGATCCGCAGACGCAAGGTGCGGCAGGCGAAAGCGCGCCACATTGTCCCTCGGCCCGCGGCCGGTCCCATCAGGCCCATAGTGAGGTGTCCCACGGTGAGATACCACACCAAGGTCCGAGCCGGCAGGGGCTTCAGCCTGGAAGAGCTCAAGGTGGCTGGTATCCATAAGAAAGTGGCTCGTACCATCCGTATCTCTGTGGACCCGAGGAGGCGAAACAAATCACTGAATCCCTCCAGGCCAATGTGCAGCGCCTGAAGGAGGACCGCTCCAAGCTCATACTCTTCCCCAGGAAGCCTTCTGCTCCCAAGAAGGGAGATAGTTCTGCTGAAGAACTTAAATTAGCTACCCAGCTAACAGGACCTGTGATGCCTATCCAAAATGTCTACAAAAAGGAGAAAGCCAGAGTCATTACAGAGGAAGAGAAGAACTTCAAAGCTTTTGCCAGTCTTCGCATGGCCCGGGCCAATGCCCGGCTCTTTGGCATCCGAGCAAAGAGGGCGAAGGAAGCTGCAGAGCAGGATGTTGAAAAGAAGAAGTGATATGCTTTTGGGGAATTGCAATAAATTTTCCATAAGTTAAAAAAAAAAAAAAAGAAATGAGAAGAGTTCATATTCTCTTCTCTTCACATGATGGCTGGTAGGCATTGAAGAAAATGTGACAGATGAAGTCATCAAGGCCTATATAAATATGCACTGTCATTCTGAATCACCTTTTACAGGCTGACGGAAGCTCACAGACAGTGAGGAATTCTGTAAATCAGAACTATGTGATGAGAGGGTTGGTTGGTGAGCATAGAAGTCACATACAGAGCACGGTAAAAACAACTCTGAGGGAAGAGCATTGAAACAGCTCTCTACAAGCAGCACATGTGTTATCAAGGGATCCTAGTACCACCTGTAATCATTCAGCTACTAAGACTCTAGTGAGCTAGTGTGTGTTCTAAGCATGTGGACAGGCACATCTACCTGGTGCTAGGAATTTGAGTTGAGTGATGGAAAGAAAAATCTTTGTTTTTGTTTGTTTATTGAGAAAGAAAACTCAGGATGGTTTAGATTAAGTTCAGATGAGCATTCACATGTTCAGTTATGCCAGATCTGATTTGTTCACATCAGTGTTTTAGAACAACAGCAAAGAAATCAACCAGAATTTTGACCCAATGTGGAAGCAGCCCTAACTGCCCTGGAACTTGCTATGTAGACTAGGTTGACCTTGAACTCACAGAGATATACCTGTCTCTGCCTTCCCAATGCTATGTTTAAAGCCATGTGCTACCACACTGGTGGAAAGTTGCTAATTAAAACATCTGCTATGTCATACCTATGGCAAAATAAACAAAAAAAAAGGACTAGTGATTTTATGGTATCATTATACTTACATGCAAAATGCAGAGGAGACCCATTTTCTTCATTCTGGATGGTCTGGGAGACCTCACATCTCCTAATGTACAAACAACAACGCCTGAACTCACTGTTAAAATGGACTTAATACTCTTAAAAGAATTTTGAACTGAACCTTTCTAAAGTAGGAAAAAAAAAGAAGATCAGTTACCATTTTATTATTCTTCATTCTCATTCACCTCTGAACTTCCTGGTTCGGTCTGAGGCCAAAGTCAAACTTGCCAAAACACCATGGAGAAGGCTCACTCTCACAGTATTCCTGGCTCACCAAACATTTTCTTGAGAAAGCCAGTTTCCATGAGATTTCAGTTCCAACTCCATAGACCCAAGAAAACTCAGAGTGGTTCAGATTAAGTTCAGATAAGCATTCACATTTTCAGTTACTTATGCCAGATCAACCACAAAGCCATCCAACAGGCTCACACCAGTGTTTCAGAGCAAGAAAGAAGTCAAGGAGAATTTTGACCAATGTGGACAGTATGAGGAGGATGCAATGGATCAAGAGGTCACTAGATATTCATAGATATTTTCTTCTTTAGAAAAAAATAATAATCAAGACAAAAATAATGACATATTTAAGGTATAAATGACCCTTACATGAGATAACCTCACAACGTCAACATTGAGCAACAGCTCATCTGAGGAAAGCTGCTGTGGTTAATGGCACAAGATGTGACCTGGACTGATCATTTTTGCCCAGTTGTTTATCTTTCCTAGCTCCCCCCCCCCATTATTCTTTAAAAGTGGAAGAGTCAGTGCTAATACCACTGAATGATGTATGCTCCAGGAAGCAAAGTGAACTGCTCATGCTAAGACCTCCGAGCTTTCAAAGAATCAATTTCTCCTCCTACCATAGAGTGGAACAAGGAGGGTCAAAGGTCAATCATGTAGGGAGGTGAAACGACCTCTGAGGTCAGAAGTTATCCCCTGAGGCAAGAAACGAATTTTGATTTTTTTCAAAGAGTGACTTGAACCTGAATTCATACAGCAGGAAATCAAGATCCTTCCAGAAATGTTAGCAGAAACAAAACACATCTTGCGTATATTAATGTGTTTTGTAAATCAACCCATGATGGTGAGAAGCCTGGTCATTCTCAGAGGTCCCACTACAATGAGGGCAGGAGAAGATTTCTATAAAGTTTTTACTTTATGGACTTTATCACAGACATGGTATTTGAGAAATCAACCATAAGCTCCACAAAACTGTCGTTAAAATGTTTGACAAGTTTCACTAAGCGTTTCACTGGCCTTCTCATGTCCCAGGAGATACATAGGCATTAGTAAAGAAAAGCTGTATTGTCCCCAGTCAGCATAAATTATCAATTCTTAGATTTTTTTTTACCAGAATAGGTAAAATACATGAACTCTTCATTTACTGAGTTTATGCTAACGAGGTATTCTTAAAAAACATTTCCAGTGTAGTTGGCTATTTAAAAATATTGAAATAAAGAAAATTCAGCTAACTCCTAAAATTTACCATGCCACATCTGATTTCTTCTTATTCCTCCTATTGACACACTTGGGGTCTTGATTTCTCAGATTCCCTCCATCCAGTATTTACCATATATACTATAGATTATGGTTCACACTGACAGAGTGGTCTATTGTCCAGGAAGAAGCTAACTGGCTTTTACTACTGTCAATCCTTCAAAATTCAGGAAAATGAAAACATTCAGTCATATGTCAACTCCAATAGCTATTACACAAAAGTATGAGGTATCCATTAATACTATTAATCAAAGTTTGTGTGTTTGAATTTTAATTAATACTCATGTCATCAGATGGAATTAAATTCCTCAAAAAATATACCCAATATACTATAAACAACAGTGACTTTGGATATTAATAATCTGTGGCCTGAAAGTCGCTAAACTCAACTCAATAACTCCAATCTAACTAGCAAAAGTCTAAGAAATAACACTGAAGCACTAGGCTTCTTTCTCTAATGCCAGTCATTCATTTGAGTATGAGCATGACCTGTGGTCAGTAATGAACTAAGACTGTAGAAACAAAAGTCTTAGAAACTATACCCAGATGTGCAAATATTTAAACCATGTGTTTTCTTTTACCATTTTAATGCTTCTAATTATTGAATAATTTTATAGGCATTGTACATATGTTTGATCAGCTAATTTATACTTAGAAGAGAAGCCTCAATATAAATATTACCGCAACCAGTATTAGAGACAGGGAAGCCAAGACTGGGAAGACTAGAACTATCTCATCTTTGCATAGCAAAAAATAGAACTTATTTTTCAAACTAAGTCTGCTTGAAAAAAATCTCTGCTCACTATTCACTGCAAACTTTATTCTAAATGAGAATACTGTGCTTTATGGTTCTATAAATATCACCACGGTGAGCACTTCAATGGCGAAAACTAACAACGGAAGTTATCTAAGCTTACATGATTATGTATAATTTAACACCAGCCAACATTTTCTTTTATACTTGTACTAATGAACTCATTGCTCATGCAGCTTCAATTGCCTTTGCATATGAATGTTTCCAGATTTGCATCCAGATTGAACCACTTACTCTGTTATCAGATTAGAGTGGTGGTTTGTCAAACACCAAAAATCTGGAATCTAATGTGTTGAAAATAGAAAATATTTTACCACAGAAAAGTTAACACCATTGTTATATGTTGAAGACTTTATTTTAAATATTCTACCTAACGAAAGAAAGAAGAAAGGCAAATACTGCACAAGTATAAAGCTTGAGTCCTAGGGAAATCAATGATCTGTGCCATGAAGGTCAGAAATGAACTGGGTACAGGAGGTTTCCCAGGGTTCAGGCCTTGGAGTCGATAACCTTCAGCTGATCCTGCAGAGGTTGTGATGTAGAGCAAACAAGATCAGGCACAACTGTGACAGGTTGTGAGGCCACTTGAACTGTAAAGAAGCAGAGACACTGCCAGTTGCATGAACTTGATTCAAGAATAGAACTATCCTGGATGCCAACGTGCAACTTTACCTCAGAAAATCTGAGTAGCACAGAACAGCGGGAAGAAGAATTCCTCAGACAGAGAAGAGGCAAAAGGTGTTGACTCTGAAGAGTCAAGTACAGAGAGAGCTTCAAGATGGGATAAGATTAAGGCACAGAAGACAGCTCTTTGAGGAAAGCTCTAGGAAATAGTTCTGGATTCCCTAAGTCAGTGGCTCTTGAGGAGCTCTGAGGAGACAGAGGGGAGTTGAAGAAAAGAGATCAATAGAGGAGGTCAGTCTGTGAACCTTCCAGCACAGTGAAGAGGAAGGTGGAAGCTGCTGTTGGGGAGTGGATGATCAGGGTCAGACATGAAATTCTAAGTCTACAGAGGGACACACTAGTCTGTGTAAGGCAATCTAAAACATACAATGAGTGATTACTAAGAAAAGGATCTGGGGCTCAGGTGTTGCAGTTACAGTCCAGCCGAACTAAGGCTAACCTGACATTAAATACATTTCAATAAGGAACCTGATAAACTCAAGTTCTGATAAATTTTAACTTTCTAGATTTCCTTCTGTTGTTGGGAAAAGTCTCAACACAAGGACTTTCATAAGAAGTCTTTAACACAAGCCTGGTGCGGTAATGCACACCTTTAATCTCAGCCCTTGGGAGGCAGAGGCAGGTGGATCTCTGTGAGTTGGAAGCCAGCCTGGAGTTCCAGGACAACCAGAGCAGTTATACAAAGAAACCCTGTCTCAAAAACAAACAAACAAACAAACAAAACAAGTAAAAGAAAGAGAGAGAGAGAAGGAGAGGAAGTAGAAGAGGAGGAAGGGGAAGGAAATCATCTCTAACAGGCTAAGAAAAGGAAATTATCCACTTTTCCACCAAAAGAAATGAGAAAAGTTGACTCCTCCTCCCCCATGCCTGGATAATGTGTAGGGGTGGCTTTCTTGAAGTAGTATCCTTGAATCTCCAAGGTTATCTTGGAAGGAACATTCAAGTACAAAGATAGCCGACCATGAGCACCCAACCCTCTCCCTGCTTCACTTCAGCACTGTGGTCTATAGGCCTGTTGTTAGGGCCAGTGGCTCCCAGGAGCAGTAAACATCTCCATGACTCTCAACTCATGGAAAAGGCTTAGGCACCAAGCCCACATCTTCTTTGACACAGCAGGCTAACTGATAAATTAGAAATGGAGCTTCTGAGCTTGGCTTTAACAGGACAGGGAAAGAGCTATGGCTACCAAGCTGTCTCTTGCTGCCCTTTTCTATGGATCTAGAAACAAAACTCACAGGACAGAGACATTTGCTGAAAGCCTGGAATCATCACAGATAGGAACAGCTATAATGTACTAAGTAATTTCTCATTTGTGTCCACCTGTAACATTGCCTTGCTAAATGCGGCACAGATTTTCTTCCAACACACAAACCCAATGGTGTTACTGTTGGCATTTCTGTGACATGATGCCTGACAGAAATGACTTAGGAAGGAAGATTTGTTTGGCTCATGGCTCCAGAGGTGCAGTTCACTGTGGCCTGATGAGCATGGCAGGGAAGAACGTTTCACATATCATATCTTGACACCCAAGGGGAATAGTGTCTCTCTCCAGGCTTTCTTCCTTCTTCCTTTTATCCCAACTGAGTCCCTAGACCACAGGAAGGTGCTACCCACTGAGGTGGGTCTTTATAACTTTCTAATCCTCTTAGAAAACACCCTTATTGATGTGTCCTGACATGCAACTTACCACTTTCCTAGGTGGTTCTAAATTCAGTCACGTTGACAATGAAGATCAGTCATCAATCAGACAGCATTTGAAATATAAAAATACTTTGCAAATCAGAAATATTCTATTTCTAAGACATTATATTCACCTTAGTTCTGACATTGAAGATAGAATATGTAACTCTGATGTGCTACCAACCCATGTGGGTCTACATTTTGTTCCTTTCAACCATGATTTAGAACCTTCTAATGGTTTTGCAGTGGTTGGAGTGGAAAGCAAATAAAAGTTAGCCCAAGGTCTGACAAGGGTAAAAGATTAATTCAAACAGGTACATACATTCCAATATTGAAATGTGGTTTTGGAAGATGGTTGGCATCCTACACAAGTCCATGGTTTGAACTTTGTGTTTCTGGTGGACAACTATACAAAGTAATGAAGCCAAAAATCATGAATTGGCAAAAGGCACCATATATGTCCATCTTATATTCCCAGATTCCCCAAAGACAAAAACCCTCTTGCTCTTCCTTTCTGTGCCCAGCCTCAGGAGTGGCTCCTGTAAGTTTTCACAGGTGTCCTGGCCCATTTTCCTATGTTGTTGTAGCAACTACTGAAGTACACAGGATAACACAAGACACTTGAGTCATGTTTTGCATCAAGAATGAGGTTGAGTTAGAAACCCATGTGCTGAGACCTGCTCTTAGGAGCTCTACAGACTGGATTCTCCTTCTCTCGGCTCTGCTTCCATGGCCTCTTCTTTGTGACACAAACACTGGCCAGGGTAGACATATTCATCACAGAAACTGTCATTTATTGTAAGCACTAAGAAGAGAAGTATTGTGCCTTTTCTTTCCCCAATTATCTTATAAAGTGTTTTAGCTTAGCAGATATGAATTCAAACATAGCACTGGTATATGTTTCTAAAATAACTTGATCAAAGAAAAAATATTTTTATATCTTTTTATGCAACTATTCTCAATTATTCTTTTACTTAGTTTATGTAAGTGAAAAGCATTCAAAGAAAAACTGCTATTACACTTTAGTCAAAAGTATTATTAAATAATTAATAGTGACTCTAAAATGTAGTTTTTAATGACCAGGAAATTAAATTGTCATGTGTAAAATTGGAAAATAACATTGTGTACTAGAAAGTTAATTTCATTCCATTAAAATTAGTCTCTTTGGAAGTTCTATTGCTGGTTGATAAAATAATTGTTGTCTTAGCCAAATTCCTAGTGCTGAAAGTCTCAGATAGGCTTAAGAGTTTCAGAGACAGGGCATCATTTTCTAGAACATGGATGGGGAAGACAATGGGGTTTTGAAATTAACTATCTAGTAGGAAGGCTGTAAAGTGCTGCTATGGAACCAAGAAGAAAGGGGTACAGCTATAAGGGTTCTAGTCCCAGAGAGACCACACACACACACACACACACACAAACACACACAGACACACACACATATACACACACAAACACACACACATACACACACACATATATACACACAAACACACACATACACACAAACACACACACAGAGACACACACATAAACACACACACATATACACACACACATGCACACACACACACTGAATTAGATTATGACTTTCAAGGAGTCACTTCCTTCCCTGGTGCCTGTTTCTTCATACATAAAGGTGATGATAGACCCTATGCCTGGTATTCCATGTCCTTCTAAGCCAGTGTTTTCCAACCTTCCCCAATGCTGTGAACTTTTAATACAGTTCCTCATGCTGTGGTGACCCCAACCATAAAATTAGTTTTATTTCTACTCAAAAACTGCAACTTTGCTACTGTTATGAATTGTAATAGGTATTTTTGGAGACAGGTTTGTCAAAAGGGTTATAACCCACAGGTTGAGAACCACTGTTATAAGCACTTAATCTTAAGCATATACTTCTGAGTTAGTTATTAAACATGCAGTTATTGGTATGATACAAATAAAGACTGGTGTCTGGTGTGTATCAGGAACAGGCAATGTATTCATTGCTTAGGCCAATGGATAGACAGACCTATCTCAATGTTTAGGGATTGAAAGAAGAGTCTAAAGTAGTGTTCTCAACCTGTGGGTCATGATCCCTTGGACAAAGCTCTATCTACAAAAATACTTACAATATAATTCTTTTTTTTTTGTTCTTCTAACTTTGTATTTAATGGCTTTACAAATTGAAATCATCCACGATGGTAATTTTATTTATTTATTTATTTATCTCTTTTTATTATTATTATTATGAACAAAGAAGTCACACTTTCTATCCTTGTATATCCTTATTCAAGGTCCCTTCTCCCTTCCACCACATCAGGTCATTCTCTCTTCTCCACAACTCCTCATCCCCTCCCTGGGCAGGCTGCAGGCAGTCTCATGGTTCCACTGACCCAATATTGCTTAGTTCAATCTCCACTCCTGGCAGATCCAGTTTAGTCCCCCCTCCCTCAAGAGTGAGTCACGTGTTCCTTTAGGGGGAGTGGGATCCAAGGAGTCAGTCCAGGGTGTTTCTGATCCCAAACTGTTCAGTGGTTGTGGTTTGCAGCTTGGGCATGCTTTGCTTTTTTCTTGTTTCTTGTTTGTTACAATATAATTCTTAATGGTAGAAAAATTATGATTATGGAGTAACAAAGATTTTATATAAAAACTTAAAAACTGATTTTATGGTTGGGGTCACCACAACACAAGGAACTGTATTAAAGGGTCTCAGCATTAGGAAAGTTAAGGACCACTACTCTGAACTGTGAACTCCTGGAGAGCATGTTAAAAGTAATGTTAATGCACAGATAAATTATTTGGCTGGGTACAGCACAGGTCTAAAATAGCTAAGATGACAGAAAGTAGATCGCTCATCTACTGTAGTGCCTGTGATACCTGGGTTGTAGATGAGTGAGGCCCCAGCCTGAAGATTGAAAGACACAGACATTTGAGTCATTCATACAAGGAGAATGCCATTTATTGAGACTCAGTTCATACTATATATATACTTGGTGCTACCCAGGGTGATGCACAGTGGAAATTCCCCAGGTGACAGGAAAATGACTAACTTGAAGTCAACAACTCAAACTTCCTCTTCTAACCCATGCCCCAGTCAGGAAGACAGAAACATATGACTTGGGTGTGGAGCACAGAATGTGCAGCTAGCAATCCACAGGCCTTGCCTCAAGGCTCAGAGTGCAGGGAGAGATCAATGCAGGGCCCTACATATCTAACTGGCTTAAAATCAGCAGTCTAAAACTATCCATGGCTGTCTAAGGGCTCAGGTCCTTCAAGCTCATAGATACATTCTTTTCATTACTATTCTCTAACAGTTTGGATTAAATCTCTCCTCAGCACACATCACATGCCAAGCAATAGTCAGAGGATAGAATAATATCCCATCCCATTAAGGGAAATAAGAGTGAGAAATTATTTTTTGTCCAGAAATGGTAGCATATGCCTGAAATCTCAGAACAGAGAAAGCTGAGTCAGGTGGATCACAAGTCTGAGACCCCTCTGAGCAACACATTGAGCTCTGAACCATCCTGAGCTATCTAGCAAAATCTTATCTCAAAAATAGATTTAAGATGATTGCCTTCAGTTCTTTGTGTTGCCCACTAGGAACGTTACAGAACCATTCAACTGCATAGAAGCTGGGAAGTGTATTCATTGCTATTTATCATGAGTGACCCTAGGTCAACCTAAAGAAAGAAAGCAGCCCAGGCTAGCAAAAGGAAAGAAACAAAAAAACAAAACTCTTGAAGAACAGCTCAGAGTGCCGATGTATTCTTTTCCTTTGTTAGTACTTCAATCCCCCTGCCTCATCCAACTATGAATGAGCACAGCACATGGCTGTGCATGTAAACCAGCAGCCTAGTCATCTGTACCTGATCACCCCAAATTAAAGACAGTTGGAGCAGGGAGCTGGCTAAAATCAGAGCATCTCTCAGGAAGGCAGATGTGGAGAAGAGTTATCATCTGTTCTTGGAGTGATCTGGTTGTGTTGGAAGGAAACCACAGAAATGTGTGAGTCTACTGGATGGCTGTTCTGGCTACTGGAGCTTCTGGTCTCTCACACTTACTGTCTTGCTCAGCCACAGCTAAGGCAGATGTCAAAGGGGCGCTGTCTTGCAACCAGGGCTAATTTTTTCCACTCAGGTCTTGTTGATTTCAATGTATAGATCCAGGAGTTGGGCTGACCTGCCCCAGGGTTAGTAGGCTACTTTCCTGGCCTTTGTGGTAATGAAGATCCCTTGGAACTGTAAGGATGCCTTCCAGTCCACATGTTTCTGCTCAATTCCATGTGTCTGGGGCAGGGTGGGGGGGGGCGGGCGATGATCCCTGCCAAGGCTCTACTCTTTTTGGCAGATATGAATGCTAAGGGTTTTGGTCTTCATAAGGACTTAGGTGTCCCTGGTCATCTCTAAGGAAGAATTCTTTTAGAATGGAGACTCACATTCTGCTTTGTGCTGACAAGAGCATTAAGTCACAGCCTAACCTTCTATCAAGAGTTTGTGGGTCATAATTGCTCTTAAGACTGGTTCTCAAGCCACACCTCTGCAAGCTGTTTCTCAGCCTACTGCCCATATTATCTCAGCCTGACTTTTGCCAATGACAATCTCTCCTCCTGCCCAGCTCTTAACTAAGTTGGTCGCTGTCCATACCAGTAGTGCAGAGTCCACATTCACAATTTCAGAAGGGGATTCTTTTGCCCTGTTTTGTTCACAAATCTATTTTCTTTAGCCCTGCTGAGCATGCAAACTGGGTACCAAGTAATGGCTGCTGAGTAGAGCAATAAGATAAAGGCTAAAAAAGAAAGGCCCGTGAATTCTTCCACATCTTAAGAAAGCCACATTACTTTTCCAAATCTAATGTCTTCCTTTTGTATGTTTTGTGCTTTATTAGTGTTGCTTCTTTAAGACAGGGTCTCACTCTCTGGTCTAGTCTGTCTTTTAGAAATCCTTCACCCTTAGCCTCGATGTGCTGGCATCACAACTGTGAGCCAGTGTGCGTACCTCATTTCTTCACCCTGAAAACTAAAAATTCTCACAAGACAGCCTTTTTGTCCCACAGGTCTTTGGTGCTATAGCTATAAAAGCCTATAACTACACACATGCCCAGGTATCACATCAGATCACAAACACACACACACACACACACACACACACACACACACACACACACACTACCTCACTTCACCAAGGATTTCTCAAGAAGAATGACTCCAGGCCATCAGGCTCCAGACTTCTGGGGACCATGTCCTAGCTGATCAAGCTTTCTTCAGGAACTTTGCAATGGCCTCTTACATGCCACAAGGGTCCCATGGAGTCTCTGCTTCAGAAGTCAAGAGTGCTAGGTCTTTGCAGCATAGTATGAAGCCATTAGGAGGTGAGTGCTGGACCCAGGAATACTTGGCTATGTTTTAGTACATCCTACAAAATTTTAAACATGGGTACAAATCACTAAGCATACCTGAAACTGAGACTAACTGAAATTCACCTTTTTGTTTGGAGTGTGTATATGTTTATATGTGTGTAAATGTGTAGGTGTATTTGCATGCGTGTAGGTATATATGCATATTTTTGTAGGTGTGTGCATATGCATGAGTGTGTAAATATGTGCATGCATGCATGCATGTGTATGTGCATGTTTGTGGGCATGTATGGAGGTATATGTCTCAAGTGGTCTATATCTTTTAATTTTTTAAAATTACATGTTATTTATTTGATGTTCATAGGGAACATGGTGAGAGGCTAAAATTGGAGGACAATTTCCAGGAGTCAAGTCTTCTCCCCAATGTGGGTCCCAGGGATCAGTCTCAGGCTGTCAGGCCTGGTGGCAAGCCCTTACTCTGAGCCATCCTGCTAGCCTTATTTTTTGAGACAGACGAGCCCGACAGACGAGCCCCACAGATCCTCCTATTGGGTCTTCCAATTTGGCTGTTGAGTATTGAACTTATATCCTTAAGTGCGAAGTATTTTACTGACTGAGGTTTCTCCCCAGTCCCATTTGTCTTTCTATTACCAATACTAAAAGTATTAATATTATTAAGTAATAATATTAGCCAACTCAGAACTACATGCCAGGCATGCAAAGGTGACCTCATTTTACCAATGAGAAACTGAGAAATAAAAAATGTACTTAACTTGCCTAGTTGGGTGCAATTAGTACATGGTAGGAACAGTCAGCCCAGCTGCAGAGCTTGCATCCCTAACCACTAGGTGTTTCTGCCCTTTTATTTCTCCCTTCATCCATAAATAAAGTTAATACAGTCTACAGTGTATAATGAATTGGAAGATAAAATAAGAACGATTCCAGAAATATCCCTGATATACTAAAACCTTGACAGTAAACCTTGACAGTTATGGTAACTTTCCTGTGTGCAGCCTGAAAGAAATGTACAAGTCATTCCTATAGAAATGAATGTGTACTCCACTCCCCATCCATATCAAATGAGCTGGCTAAGATGTTCAGCCCCACACAAGTCTCCTGTATAATAATTGAAGGGTGGGGTCTGCTCTCCAAATAAAGCCAGAGATGGTTTGTTTCCTGTTAGGTTTACTCCTTTGAAGCCAATGCCAAACAGACAAGTTAGAAGAACAGAGATTGAGCCGAAGCCTCCAATTGCTCTTGATCAAGTTCCCGACACAGAGCTTAGGGCGCAGTGGTTGCTGGAGACTCTCTTCTCTGTTTTATCTCCTTCCTCTGGCAGACAAAAGTGTCAAAATCCAGTTCCAGACCAAAGGCTGAGCAAAGACCTTGGTGTGCTGTATAGTGTGGTGTGTTTCCCTGGCATGGGCTGCTTTGCCCAGGGTGGTAGAGAATTCCAGTGGGAGGCTAGGGATAACTGCTTGAAAATGGATTTACATTTCTGTAATGCTGGGGTGTTAGGCAAAGGCTGCATTACTTCCAACTTAGCAATTACACAGATCTTTCATTCACTTTCTCAGTGGGATTAGACCCCTGCTTAGGCCCACAATAACATTGTGATGCCAGGTTGATAAAAACAAAAGACAGTTTCTGTAAAGAGACTCAGAAGTCAAGGCATCCAGGCTCACAACAGAACAGCTCTTACAGTTTATTCGGCCACAAAGGAAGAAAAGAGCTGCTTTAGCTATGTCTCTGCAACTGGAGTTCTGCTGGGTCTCTGAGCCAGGAGAGATGACAACAATGACCAAACTAGTTCATTTCATTTTTCCCACCTATAAAAAGAAAACTTGACTCTGAGCATTTATGTTCATATTCTTGGAAATTCCAGGATTATTGAATGGGAGCATTATGCAAAGAGGAAGCAGCATAAAGATGAATGTCAGTGGTGGAGAGACACCTGGACGAGGCTGGTTCCCTGTCTGCCTACAGAGCCTCCTCGCCTTTGTAACTGGAGAGCCCTCAGGAAATGCTGGGTTCCGGGGTTGGGAGGGGCAAGGAGGGACTGAGCAGAAGTCATGCAGACAACATGAATGTTTTCCCAGGCCCCTCTGAGAACCCCTGCATCTGAATTTGAGAGTATGAAAGGTTTCTCTGGAAAGTATCTCTATCTATTTCACACAAATACTAAATCCTGTTTTTCACATATCCAGAAAGGTTCAGGAATTTAGGAGAGATTCAAAAGCAAACTCAGGCTAAGCTAATGCTCAGTAATCAAAGCATTCTACCTGTGCTGACACAGGCCTAGTGGACCATAAACTGTTCTTACTGCAAGGGACATTTTAATACCAGGATTGTATTAAAAGTAAAATAATGCCTGGCAGTGCTGGATGCAAACCACAGTATCTCTGTGAGGAAACAGACTTCCTGTCTATTTTTGTGTGTGTGTGCCCAATTAAGTGCAGATTTTTGGCTGCATGAGCAACATAACTGATGTATTTTTTTTCTTTTTCCTTTTTTTTTTTTGTTCAGAAAAAAACAAGAAATGAACTAAAAAACTAAACAAGGAAAGGTCTTAAGAGAAGATGGCTGATAAATGTTGTGAGATAATTTCTTTTAACTACTTGATACCTTCTAATCTAGATATAACCAACCTCCAGCACTGTGGCTGCAGCTCACCCTGGAGGGGTCAGCACCCAGTCAGGTGAGTGCTCCTCATGGTCTTGTATGGAATAAAATATCCTGCATCTGGGCTGGACTGGTGGCTCGTCATGTCTGAGCAAAATTATTTGGTGGAAAAAAACAAGGCCTCGGTGACTGAGCTCAACAGCACATTTTAGTTGACCTAAAATCTACTTCAGATCTAAACACACAAAGCCTAAGAACCATTCATAGATTTCCTTTTCCTACTGAGTTCTGCACACCTGAGCAGTTCCTGGCCTGGACAGAAGCAAGCATACCAGAGCGCTGTGAAAAAGACCACTTGGGATGACAACAGGGTCTGACTCTGCTACCTCCAAGAGATCCACGAGTTCTTAGAGACCACAGATGCTCTGTGAACCTCGGCAGAAGTGAAAGTGTGCCCAACAGAGTCACTAGTCAGGTCGTGAAAACCACAACCTCCGTGTGCAAAGACAGAAGAAATACTTTGGTGCCAACTAGCATCCATGTATCTTTGTCTGTATGGTACCAATGACACAACTCCTGAACCTAAGGCTCAAGGAACACTGTGGAAGAGGAGGCAAAGAGACTATAAGTGTCAAAGGACGAAGTAATTTGTTGTGGGACTGCGTCTTCTAGAATTGGCAAGGAAGCTTCAGCCATGATATATCAGCAACAGGGCTGCCTGAACAAGACCTGAACCATGACAACATCAGTAAATATATAAACACAGAGGTGGGGGGGAGTCTCATGAGTCCCTGTTGCTAACAAAAAGAAAAAGAAAAAAGAAACCCTATAGAATTAAAGATTCTAAGAGCAGGAGAACCCATCTTCCCCAGAGACAAGCCCCTTATTTGGCCTGAAATAATCACATATACATAAGTAACATGGAACAGACTTAGCAGATTGTATTTATGTTTTGGGGTGTGTGTGTGTGTGTGTGTGTGTGTGTGTGTGTGTGTGTGTAACAATAACAATTAAAGAAAAAGAGACCATGAATCTAAGAGGAACATGTTTGGAGTGGGCACATGGGACAAGCTGGAAGGAGAAAGAGGAAGTGAGAAACTGATGTATTTATATTTTTAAAATATTAAGGATGTTTTTAATAGGGAACCTGGATCAGATGAAACAACCTTTGTTTTCTTTTGAGGCTCTAATAGACTCAGAACCTCTTTGGGGTAAATTGATACAGTATCTTCTGAACCTTTATAAATCTCTGGGTTCTGGATTTCTGAGTCTACAATAATTATATATAAGTATGTATGTGTATATATATATATATATATGTGTGTGTGTTACATTTGCACAGTGGTATAATATTTCCCCTTGTTCCTACTGCAGGCTTGAGTGAGTTATCTTGTGCTAGCATGGTTCTCATCAGTGAGGCTTGTTTGGTCATATGGGCTGTACCAACTTGTACTGGTGGAAGTGATGGCAAATCAGACAATGTAACTGCAAATGACTTTAAAACCTCTAGAAAAAAATTCCAGCCTTTTCCAGTGTAAAACTGAGCCCTACTTTAAAGCCAAACCACAATTGTTGTTTTCAAAATAAAGGTTATAAACAGGGAGGCCAAAGAGAACCCTGTGCTTTAGTGTGGACTGCCTTGTGATTTCAGTGTATTTGAAGCACAATGGAAAAATGTGAATTTGGAGGGTGGGAGAAACCCAGGGAGCTACACTTATAATTAATGGGCTATGTGATTGAAATTGCATTGTTGCAAGCTTATATATAAATGTGTTTTATTTTATCTCGTGTCATATAAAGTTTCGATTTAGAGTCAATTTTGAGTTTAAGATGCAAGTATTATCAGAGGCAAAATAAGCTCATTAAACCCACATCACACCCTCTCAAGAGTCAGTATGCTTCATGAACCACGGCCCTATTGCTCACCAAGAGCCCTTCTAATGAGGCCAAACTGACTAACGCATATTCCAAGAATAATACTTGACCAAAATTGAATGCAATTCTCTTGTACTTATTATAATTTTCTATGACAGAGAGCAGAGGCTAAACTCGGTGAAAGTATTGTTTTTCTTCTAAGTGTGGGTCTGCCAAAATTTGTTTTTATTTCTGCCCCTACCCCCTCAGCCATCCACATGGGAATGATGGAGTGGCCATGGCAACTGAGGACTTGCTAGTATCTGGGTGGTGCTGTTTTTCACAACTTCTTTACCCTCTTGATACATTTGAGGTACAAAACGGAAATAGTCCCAAATGAAGGACTCATTATGGAAGGCAAATTCAAGAGCAGCCTGGAAACATGTGTCTGACATTCCATATGCTCAGGGTAATCGCTGCATTGACCATGGAGAAGCCATGAGGCCTGGAGCTTGCTTTTTCTCCTAGGGAGATGTAACAGCAAATCAAACTGATATCAGAATCTTAAATATGTGTGGCCACATGACATTAAAGGAGAGCATGTAAATTCAGTCTTTGAGACCAAAAGAAAAAAAAACAAGCCATAGGTAGTGCTCTCCTATCATTTATTTCAGCTGTTGGTGTAAAATGCTAGACAGAAATATTTTTATTACATGGAAACTGAGACCTCCTTCCCAAAATTATTTTCCATTGATTTAAATCATCATTGTGCAAACCAAAACACTGTCCCTGTAGAGTTTATCTTATGACTACAGGGATGTTTGGAGGGATGCATGTTACGTGCTGTGCTGGAGCAGAATGGTAGCTTCACTGACTATCCTGTCTTCACAGATCATGGTGAGTTTAACCTGAGGCAGGGCTTACAGCATAGAACTTCCCTCTGGGGGCTTGTTTACTTGCTTGTTTTAGGGAAAGAAAGTAGACACTGGAGCTGATGGAAACAAACCATTGGATAGAGGGTAGATTCGATACCTTTCTCTTGGCTCTGACCAAATACCAGGAAGAGAAACTTAAAGGGGGAAGGCTTAATTTTGACTCACAATCTGAGGAGATACAGTCCGTCCTGGGAGGCGATTGGTCACAGAAACTAACAGCAAGTAGAGAGAAGAACTGCAAATTCCTAAGACCTGCCCCCAGCGACTCACTCTCTCTAGGAAGGTTCTACAATCTTTCAAAACAGCCTCGCCCTCTGCGGGGCTGCTTCACCTCAGAGCCACAAAGGCGAGTCAACAGGTCTAGAAGCTTTCTCTTCAAAGCTTACTGCATGTCTTTCCTGTCATTCCCAAGTCCCAAGGTCTCCTGAAACAACTATACATTTGACTAACATCCCTGTGAAGTCGGGTAGACTTTGCCACATGCTCCACCTGTTAAAACTTCTGACTTATTCCCCAAACACTAGAGTGCAGGGCAGGTGTCTCCTCTTCCTTCTCTCAGTGTGCCTCTCACAATGGGGCCATTGATACAAGTAGAAAACAAGAATGATTCTCAACACTGCCTCTTCAGAGGCATGTGAAACAATTCACTTGCCATGACTGAAGGCCTGTCCCAGTATCTTTAGAAGCCTCTGGTTCACTTAGGATTCAAAGTACAAGATCTGTCCCAAGTCCCCCAGAACTGAGGCATGCAGGAAACCAAGACTTTGTCTTAAACATGTAAGGTATTATGCCCAATAGTGGGAGATAGTGAAAGGGGGCTACAGCCATTCCTTAACAAGAGAAAACAGCTGACACTGCTCCTTATTATTTGGGGTCTAATAGCATGCAAAATATTGTAATGACTCTTTGCTACTTGTCTGGGATACATCGGTTTCTATATTGCTCAAATGGGAAAACTGAGTAACTAGGTCATCTATCAGAAAATAAACATGTACGAAAGACTTTTGTGTCAAACATGGTTGCAGATGTAGAAATTAGACATTCCTTAATCTCCTAATTCAACTTGGTTGGAAAAAAAAGACCAATGATAGAAGAAGGTTCAGGTACATCATGCCAGAGGATGTGCTGGAGAGAAAAACCACAACTGGCATTAGTGATGATGGAAACCAGTGGAAAGGCTGAGACTTTTCTCGCCCTGCTGCCAAGTCACTTAAGCAGACAACTGCTGAGTCACATGTCCAGCACCCAGTCAGCGTACAATAGATCATGGAAGAGGCACACTTATCCCTCCTGAGGAACTACCAAGAGACATGCACAGCTTACAGGTCATAGTCTTGGAAGACTTGTAGAGGCTATTGAAGATGGAGTAAAGAAATCCATTCAGGGGTGGTCCTGGCTCTTCTTTTTAATAAACTGAAAACAGGTGGTACTCAAAATACTTAAGTGGTCAGAACACACACACACTCACAAATCATTGTGCCTATCTGGCCTCTGCAGTGACAAGGAATCCCAGAGGGCCCCTGTGGTGATGTGTTACATATTTAATAAAACCTGAAATATCAAGAGATCAACCCACAGTCAAACTACGCAGAGGTAGCTCCGGGAGTTCCAGGGATAACAGAGCAGTGGTAACTCACACAGCACAGGGATCCAGAGAATCTCTGTGAGTACAAGGCCAAACAGCTGGGCTTCAATGACACACATCTTTAATCCCAGCATGGGGGAAATCCAGCCGTGACCTATTCCATAATTCCAGAGACAAGGGGTCTTACTGTGTTTCTGTGAGTTAACGGCTGACTACCAAATAGAGTAGCTCACGCCTTTAGTCCTAACCTGGATGGGATACAGCTGGGCAAGAAGGGTATTTAAGGCAGGTTTAGGGAAACAGCAGCAATTAGAAGCAACCGAATGAGGCTGAGGAAGCTGGAAGACAGCTGGGTGAGGTTTGACTGTGATGTTTCTCTCTTTGA
>PVIH01011270.1:0-70166 GCA_004025045.1 Sigmodon hispidus | reverse complement strand
CCATGTGGGTGCTGGGAATCGAACCCGGGTCCTCTGGAAGAGCAGAGGGTGCTCTTAACCGCTGAGCCATCTCTCCAGCCCCCAAAAATCTTTTTTAAAGGGCATATCCAATAGATATTAAGAAATAAGATTTATTAATGCAGCAGTAAAGTTCCTGCTTTGAACATCACAAGATATAACGCTCTAAGGCATATTGCTGGGTGTTCAAGTGATGCTTAAGACTGTTGAGAGCACACTTGGGGGCTGTGAGGCATTCCCTTAGCTCCTTCAAATGTATGTATTAATACATATACAGTCTCATTATACACATATGTGCACACATTATATAAACAGACAAAATTTTATAGGCAGCCAACAACAGCAAAACACCGCTATGGTAAACACATCCTGCCCCTGAGAACAGCTGAATAGTCTTTAGTCTCCAATAGAAGACAGTGTTCATCCCATGGTAACATACACACACATATACACACATACACTCCACAAAAAAACCAACTGCCTATAAGTAGAAAGCCAAGCTGGGAACACAAACAGGGAGAACACACACAGGAAAACTTGACGCCCAGAGAAAGCTTCCTTAGTTGATTTCTGCTTGACGCTGCAAACCCTGATTGTATAATGCTTCCAATGGTTTGCTTTCCCTTATTTTTTGGGGGGGGGGAGGAGGGAGGTGGGGTAGATGGAGTTTCACTGTGTAGTCTTGGCTGGCTTGGAGATTTCTGGGTAAATTAGGAAAGTCTCAACTCACGATCACCTGCCTTGGGCTAGGATTAAAGACATGGCCACCACATGGATTTGGTTTGCTCTATAGTCGGGCCACTCAGTGCTGTCTGTCTGCTGCTTTTATCTGCCTGCTATTCCCGTACTTTTACTGCATGTCTAATAAGCTTACTCATTAAAAACTGAAAGCATAGCTCATTCTCCAGGCTGTGCAGAACAATAGTATTAGGAATCCCACTCAGAATCCCTTATATACAATTTTAAGTATAGTTAAAAAGTGAAAGTGGCTCAGTGGTTAAGCCTCAGTGGCTTCAATTCCCAGCACCCACATGGAGATCACAGTCTTTTGTAACTCCAGTTCTGGGGGGGTGGTCTCTGATGACCTCTTCTGGCCTCCACGGACATCACGCAGTCATGTAGGGCATAGACACACATGTCTGCAAAACATCCATACACATTAAAAAAGTGAAAAGTTTATAGAAAAACAAAAAGATGAACTGGGTGTGGCAGCTTACATTTGCTATCCTAGGATAGGATAGGTAGTGATAGTAGGCTTAGGAGTTCAAGGTCACCCTTAGCTACTTAGAAAGTTCAAGGCCAGCTCAGAATGTAAGAGACTGTCTCAAAAAATAAAAACAGAAACCAAGGATGTGGAGAGCAAAGTAAAAGGAGCAAAAGAACAATGTATTTCATAGATATTTCCACCGAGCAGATACAGGCGAGGACAAGAAGCGCATGTTAGTTTCACTTATTAGGGTTGTGAAATCTAAGTCCACAGGAAATACCTCTTCACATGGGCTAGCCTGGGTAACAGAGAAGAGTAATCAGTGTTGAGGATGTGGAAAGGCTAGCGCCCTCCTACACTACACAGAAATGAAAAAACTAAGCCACTCAGAAAACAGTTCTGCTGCTCGATCAAGCAATTCTACTTGTCTACAAATATAGTACATGTACAAGCTAAAACATTTACCTCACAGAAGTATGCACATGTATACTTATAACAGCAGTATTCATAAAGTCAAAGTGGAAAACATTCAAATATCCCTCAATTGGAACACATCAACCGGGTGTGGTACATCTTACAGCCACAGACAAGGTTCAACAGAGAGGAGCAGGTTACGGGTGTGCCCTATGGCATTGCTAAAGAAGCATTCAACCAACTGGAAGAAAGCAGACATATATATATACACGGCAGACCACCCACCACAGCTGGGTGTAGTAACTCACATCTGTAATCCTAGCATTCAGAAGGCTGTAGCAGGAGAATCCAGAGTTCTGGGCCAGCCTGGAGTACATTCTGTCTCAGCAGAACAAAAAAACTCACATATAATCTGATTGTTCATATAAAATAGCCCAAATAAATTTATTGAGACAAAATAGATTAACAGTTTTTGAGGACTATGAATGTGAATATACTCTATCTACACATGAGTGCAGATCCTTTTGCATAATCAAAATGCTTTAGAATCAGACTGCCAGAGGCTGGAGAGATGGCTTAGGGGTTAAGTGCATTGGCTGCTCTTCACCAGAGGACCTGAGTTCAATTCCCAGAAACCACATGGTGACTCACAACCATCTGTAATGAGATCTGGCGCCCTCTTCTGGCTGCAGTCATACATGCAGGCAGAACACTGTATATGTAATAAATAAACGAATAAAACAAATCAGACTGCCATGGCTGAGGGTATGATCAGTGGTAGAGTCCCTAGCAGGCGTGAGACTCTGAGGTCAACCTCCAGTTTTACCACCAAGCAAGGAAAAGGTGATGACCACACCACAACAACTTTCATGGGATATAAATTATTCCTCAATAAAGCTGTATCTTAAATTTTTCCTTATAATTATTTTATGCATATGAGGGTTTTGTCTGCATATATGTCTGTATGCCAGGCACATGCAGTGTCTGAGGAAGCCCAAAGAAAGCCATTTCCAATGGAGCCAGAGCAGCCATGTGGGTGCTGGGAATAGAACCCAGATCCTCTGGAAGAACAACCACTATTCCTAACCACTGAGCCACCTCTCCATCTGCCAGTAGAATTGTATTTTGGTAAAAATGTAAACCCCACTTCCAAGTATTACAAAGTATACTTACATATTTTTTTCTTCTGTCTCTTCCTTTCTTCAATAAGGGCCATGGTAATTTGACACACAGTGTTAACATTGTTATTGATGCCTTTCAGCACTTCAGGTACCATCTCCATTTCTGCAATCCAGTGGTGGAATTCCTCAATATCAATCTCAGACACCTCAGACAGAATGAAATCTTGAAGAGAGAGTCAAAGAAAACTCATCTTACAGAAGAAACTAAATAATGGCGTCCATATACGTCTATAATATTTGGTAACTCTACAACACAGTTCCATTGGGGAATAGAGTAATCTTATGCTTATGGTTATCCTGAGCCTTTTTTTTTTTTCTTTTATCAAGTTGTTATATAGGAAGAGACCTGGAATAGAAGCCCAAACAGTTAAATCAGCAAGCTAAGAAGATATTGTCCAGGTTAAAATGCTCGCGGTTTGTTTTTCCCATTAGGCTCATTCTCCTGGCGTTCGCCTGGTTAGCCCCCCTGCTATCCCCAGGATGTAGCTGCTCCACTCTTTCTTAAAGTCTCTTCCTTCCTCTGAGTCCATCCAAACACTTACTCCATTCTTCCAGCCAGGACTGAAGTTTGATGAGGATTCTTTCTCTGACTTCCATATTCTTAACATATGCATCTATTTTCTCTAAGAAAATCTTTCTCCTCTTCTTCTGGTTTTCTGTGAGGGAGCCCTTCCCAGGGGACGTGCTGTCAATTGTGTAGCGAGTCATTATGAGGTCCACTTTGTTCATTATTTCGATCAGATGTGTAAGAATATCCTATAAAAAGGAGGAATGATATATCAGTTTGTGTGATGGTTTGACTAAAAGTGTCCCCCATAGGTCCATAGGGAGAGGCACTAGAGGATCCATGGACTTGTTGGGAGTGGGTGTGGCTCTGTTGGAGGAAGCTCATCACTAGAGGATGAGCTTTGAGGTCTCAGCAGTTCAAATGCGGCCAAGTGTATCTCAGTCTCTTCCTGCTGCCTGCAGATCTAGATGTAGAACTAACCCACTCTGCCTCTCCAACACCTGCTGCCTGTGCCAGCATGCTTGCTGCCATCATCACAGTGGACTAAATCTCTGAACTATAAGCCAAACCAATTAAATGCTTTCCTTTATAAGAGTTGCTGGGGTGTAGGGGGGTTAGAGAGATGGCTCAGAGGTTAAGAGCACTGACTGTTCTTCCAGAGGTCCTGAGTTCAATTCCCAGCATCCACATGGTAGCTCACAACCATCTATGATGACATCTGGTATCCTCTTCTGTATACCATATATATAATAAATAAATAATTTTTTTTAAAAGAGTGGCTATGGGGATGGAGGGATGGCTCAGAGGTTAAGAGCAATGGCTGCTCTTCCAGAGATCCTAAGTTTAGTTCCTAGCAATCATATGGTGGCTCACAACCATCTATAATGAGATCTGGTGCCCATACATTCTGGCAGAACATTGTATAGATAATAAATGAATAGAGTTGCTGTGGTCACGGTGTGTCTTCACAGCAATAGAAACCCAAACCGGAAGAGGAGTTGGTATCAGGGATTGGAGTGTTGCTATGACTGACAATGCTTTTGTTTAGAGGGATGAGGAAACGTTGAATTAGAAAAGGCAGCTGAATGCTTTACATGGGATTTAATGGGTCATAATAGTAGGAGCAGGGAAGACAGTGGAGGTAAGGGTGATTTGAACTATGGAGGATGCTCAAGACGATTCAGAGGAGAAAAATTCTAGTATGTTGCCTAGAGACTGTTCTTATGATATTTTGGTGAAGAATGTGGCTGGTTTTTGTCCTTGTCCCAAGAGTCTGCCTGAGGCTAAATGAAGAAATTTGGATTAATTCCAATTAGGATGGTAAGATGGTTGAGTGGTTAAAGGTATCTGCTGCCAAGCCTGAGAATCCAAGTTTGATCCCTGGGATCCACATCGATAGAAGTGAGCTGACTCCTTCAGTCACCCTCTGACTGCGCACTCACGACCACACACAAGCATACACCCGAACACAAAACAGACAGACAAATATATATACATATTTGGTTTTTTTTTGAGACAAAATTTCTCTGTGGAACAGTCCTGGCTGTTCTGGAACTTGCACTTTAGACCAGGTTGGCCTCAGACACTGAGATCCTCCTCCCAAGTGCTGGGATTAAAAGCATGTGCTACCATTGCCCTGAAGAATTTTTTTTTTTAAATTCTTAAAGTCTTGCTAGTTACCCTGAGCTTTTAGGTGACTGGCCAGGAGGATTGTTAGTCCTGGGCTAGCCTGAGCAATATAGGAAGGCCTCCCCAAGTCGGGAAGAAATGAAGTGTTGCTAATATAGCTTTACTGAGTCCCAGACTTTCTCTCAATTAAAAAATGGAAAAAAAAAAAAAAAAAAGGGGCTGGAGAGATGGCTCAGTGGTTAAGAGTACTGACTGTTCTTCCAGAGGACCTGAGTTCGATTCCCAGCATCCACATGGCAGCAAACAACTGTCTGTAATTCCAAGATCTGACACTCTTACACAGTTATACATGCAGGCAAAATCTAATTCACATAAAATAAAAATAAATATTAAAAAAAAATGAAAAAAAAAAGTCTTAGGTCAGACATGGTGGCTAATGCCTGCAGTCCCAGCACTCATGAATTACAAGCAAGAATTCAAGACCAGCCTAGGCCCCATACGGGGTTTGAGGTCAAACTGTGCTACATGAGACCCTTTCTGAACAACTCTCAAAATAAATAAAAAGTAGTTCTTTAGTTTTTGCTGTACCTGTGTTGTGAGACCCCCAAAGACCACCAGGGAGCTAGCAGAAACCTTTTGTTGCAATGCAGCAGAAGGAATTAAGCCCTGAGCTCAGGGGTGAGAGGATTTTTAAAGAAAGAAGTACATTAGTGGGATGTCGCACTCTTGACATTTCAGGATTGGGTAAAGGAGAATGGGGTAGAGTAATTCTTGAAAACTATTTATTAAACTTTAGCATAAAACCAAGTTTTGAATCTATTGGCTGAGGCTGTAGAGATGACTCAGTGGTTAAGAGCACTCTCTGCTCTTCCAGAAGACCTGAGTTCGATTCCCAGCACCCACATGGCAGCTCCCAACTGTCTGTAGTTCCAGTTCCAGGCAAACACCAAGGCAAATAAATAAAAATAAGTAAATAGAAGTTTAAAAAAAAATTTTTTTTTTAAAAAGGCACATTCCTTGGGGCTGGAGAGATGGCTCAGCGGTTAAGAACACTGTCTGCTCTTCCAGAGGACCCGGGTTCGATTCCCAGCACCCACATGGCAGCTAACAACTGTCTGTAGTTCCAGTTCCAGGCAAAACACCAAGGCAAATAAATAAATAAATAAATAAGAAATCAAGTTAAAAAAAAAAAAAAAAGGCACATTCCTGAGATTTCTCCTTGATTCCTCTTAGACCTGGGCCCTACCCTCAGGCACTAATGGTCTTTCCCTGAAATAAAGTAAATCTATGCCTTCATACTTTCTTTTTTAAAATTATTTATTTATTATGTATACAGTATACAGAAGAGGGTACCATATGTCATCATAGATGGTTATGAGTTCAATTCCCAGCACCTATATGGTGGCTCACAACCATCTATATTGAGATCTGGTACCCTTTTCTGTATACTGTATACATAATAAATAAATAAATCTTTAAAAAAAAAAAAAGCTGACATATTCTGGCATTCCTCCTCCTGGAATAAAATGGGGTGTCTAAGGAGTGGGGCAGTCTGCTTAGGTTGCTCATAAAATAAATCTGAAGAAGCATGGTTGTGCCATTGAACAATATTTTAGCAAAATACTACTGTAAATAAGTGGTTTTTGTCTTTTGTCAAATAAAATTGTTTAGTTTTATTTAAAACAAAAAAACTATCCAGCTTATCTGGCAAGAGAGAATATCAATTGAGAAAATGTTCTTACCAGACTGGTCTATGTGTGCAGGCCAGTCTTTGACATATTTTCTTGATTAAGTGTGGGTGGGAGAGGGCCCAGCCCTCTGTGGGTGATAACCACCCCCTGGGAAGGTAGCCCTGAGTCATATAAGAAAGCAAACTGAGGGCTGGAGAGATGGCTCAGTGGTTAAGAGCACCAGCTGCTCTTCCAGAGGACCCGGGTTCGATTCCCAGCACCCACATGGCAGCTAACAACTGTCTGTAGTTCCAGTTCCAGGCAAAACACCAAGGCAAATAAGTAAATAAATAAAAGTGTCTTAAAAAAAAAAAAAAAAAAAGAAAGCAAACTGAGGAAGCCATAAAAAGCAAGCCAGTATACAGCTTTCCTCTGGGACTTCTGCTTCATTCTTGCTTCCTCGAGGAGGGGGGTGGGGCGTGAGGGGGGATGCCCTGCCTTTGATAATGAATGGGCTGTAACGTGAAAGCAGAATAAACCTCTCAAGTTGCTTTTGGTCACAGTGTTTGTCACAACAACAGAAAAAGCAAATGTACCAATAATAAGGCAGTGTTGCTAGTTGTCTTTAGTGTGGCCACAATAAAGCTGAATTTGTATCAGGTCTATTTGTAGCTTTCACATGCATAGTTTAACCTATGCATGAAAATCCACCCGCTTCAAGTTAAATTTGACCTAGGATTTTTTTTATTTTTTTTTTAAATGAAGTACCATTTGCTTTTTTAAACTTTACTTATTTTATTATTTATTTATTTGCCTTGGTGTTTTGCCTGGAACTGGAACTACAGACAGTTGTTAGCTGCCATGTGGGTGCTGGGAATCGAACTTGGGTCCTCTGGAAGAGCAGAGGGTGCTCTTAACCGCTGAGCCATCTCTCCAGCCCCTTGACCTAGGATTTAAACATTGAGAGGCACGATATTATAACTATTTTCCTTTTATTTACTCATATTCACATTAATTTTAATGTGTGGTTATAATTAGCAGAGCATTTATGAATGTAATTTTATTTTATTTATTTGGTTTTCTTCAAAACTGGATTTCTCTGTGTAACAAGCCTTGGCTGTCCTGAAACTCTGTTTATAGATCAGGATAACCTTGAACTAACAGAGACCCTCCAACCTCTGCCTTCCCAGGTGTTGGGATTAAAGGTGTGTGCTGCCACCACCCAGCATGAATACAATTATAAAAGAATCAAAGGAGGGCTGGAGAGATGGCTCAGCGGTTAAGAGCACCCTCTGCTCTTCCAGAGGACCCAGGTTCGATTCCCAGCACCCACATGGCAGCTAACAACTGTCTGTAGTTCCAGTTCCAGGCAAACACCAAGGCAAATAAACAAACAAACAAATAAATAAATAAAGTTTAAAAAAAAAAAGAGTTTAGGTTTCTTTCGATCTGCTCTTATAACTTAATCATATTTTTAAGATCTGTGTTCTGGGGGCTGGAGAGATGGCTCAGAGGTTAAGGGCACCATCTGCTCTTCCACAGGACCGGGGTTCGATTCCCAGCACCCACATGGCAGCTAACAACTGTCTGTAGTTCCAGTTCCAGGCAAACACCAAGGAAAATAAATAAATAAATAAAGTTTAAAAAAAAAAGAATCAAAGGAATGTTAAAAGCATTTTTTTAAGATTTACTTATTTATTATACAAAAGAGGACACCAGATGTTATCATAGATGGTTGTGAGATATCATGTGGTTGCTGGGAATTGAACTCAGGACCTCTGGAAGAACAGTCAGTGCTCTTAACCTCTGAGCCATCTCTCCAGCCTGGGGAGCTCAATTAAAAGTAAGGAAAACATGTAAATAAAGCCAGGGAACCCTTACTTTATATTGTATAAATTTAACTCAAAATAAATCAAAGACTTAAATATAATTTTTATATATATATATATATATATACACACACACACACACACACACACATACATATATGTTACAGGGAGAAAACCTTTTTTTTTCCTGGTCTTCAAAACAGGGTTTCTCTGTGTAGCCCCGGCTGTCCTGGAACTCCCTCTGTAGACTGGGCTAACCTCAAGCAGAGATTCACCTGCCATTACCTCCTGATTGCTGGAATGAAAGGCATATGCCACCATGCCCACTGAAGAAAAAACTTCTTGGTGGTAGATTTAATAATGATTTCTCATATAAAATGCTGAAATCACAGATAGCTAAGTGCATTTGTGTTATATCACAACTTTAAAGCTTAAAAATTAAATGTAGGGGCTGGAGCAATTGCTCAGTTTTAGGGTGTCTAAGATAAAAAGGTCTATCCTGAGCATGGTGCCATTCACCTGTTACTCTCAAATTTGGAATTTTTTAAGATTTATTTATTTATCATGTACACAGTGTACAGAAGAGGGCAGCAGATCTCATTATAGATGGTTGTGAGCCACTATGTGGTTGCAGGGAATTGAACTCAGGACCTCTGGAAGAACAGTCAGTGCTCTTAACCTCTGAGCCATCTCTCCAGCCCTCATAGTTAGAATTCTAAGGCAGAAGATTGTGGGAAAATCGATACCAGCCTGTATGTATGTATATATAATAAGTTTAAAGCTAGCCTGGGCTACATGGACCCTGTATCAAACAAAATGAAAATAGGTGTGGCTGTATTAGTGTTGGCCAAGAATGTGGAGAAACTGGAATTTGCAAGACAGCCTAAAATGTTATGTAACTTTTAAAAACCGCAGTTTCATAAATAATTGAGTATGGATCCAACATGTAATCCAGCTAATCTTCTATTCAGTATTTACCCAAGGAAATAGTCCAGTGCTTCACAATGCATGTTCATAGCACTATATGCAGAGCATCCCAACTCTGAGCGCAAATGTCTCCCACAGCTCCTGCTTTGACACCTGGTCCCTAGCTGGTAGTTCTACTATTCTACAGAATATGGTGTCCCAGGGATGAATGTGGACCACCAGGGGCAGAGCTTGGGAAGTTCCACTCACCCATGACTTGAGATTGCTTTTAGATTGCTTTTACCTTCCTGGCCCAGCACTCCACACTCCCTACTCCTCAGGGCCATTCCCACTTTCACATCTTCCCTATTATCCATAGATTGGAGTCTCTATGGAAACATGAGCCAAAAATAGCCCTTCCTTCTGATAACTCATTGTGGATTATCAACAGTAAATGTAGAAATCTATAACTGAGTAAATAGTAAACACCTAAAAAAAAAAAACTGTTGGTGTCCTAAGCTGTTCTCACTTGGACTGAACTTGGATTAGACCTCATGATTCTTTGTTTCCTGAGAACTGGGACTATAGATGTGTGCCACCAGCATGTGAGCCAGCCAGCTGTTCTTCTATTCAGTGTTTACTAAATAGAATATGTAGAACATTTCATGGGAACATCTGACAGGTTATCAGTTATTAAAGACTTGCTAAACCAGGATGGTGGTACAGAACTTTAATCCCAGCACTTGAGAGGCAGAGAGAGGTGGACCTTTGTGAGTTTGACACTAGCCTGCTTGTCTACAGAGTGAGATCCTGAACATCCAGGGGTACATAGAAAGGCCCCATCTCAAAACTAACTTGACAGATGATAGATAGATAGATAGACAGACAGATAGATAGTTTGAAAGAAAATGGCCCCCAAAAGAAATATCACTATTAAAAAATGTGACCTTGGGGTTGGAGAGATGGCTCAGCGGTTAAGAGCACCGTCTGCTCTTCCAGAGGACCTGAGTTCGATTCCCAGCACCCACATGGCAGCTAACAACTGTCTGTAGTTCCAGTTCCAGGCAAAACACCAAGGCAAATAAATAAATAAATAAAGTTAAAAAAAATGTGACCTTAAAAAAAAAAAGTAGCCTTGGTGAAGAAATGTGCCACTGTGAGGTGGGCTTTGAGGTCTCTTTTGCTCAAGCTATGCTCAGTGTGACTTTTAATCAACTGTTTGTTACCTGCAAGATGGAAGAATCCCAGCTACTCCTCCAGCACCACGTCTGTCTGCTGATAAATGGGCTGAACCCCTGAAACTGTGAGCCACCCCAATTGTTTTCTTTATAAGAGTTGCCATGATCATTGTGTCTCTTCACAGCAATAAAATCCCTAAGACAGACAGACAGGTAGGCATGTAGGTAGATAAGTAGGTAGGTAGATGGTAGATAAATAATAGATAGATAGATAGATAGATAGATAGATAGATAGATAGACAGACAGACAGATACTTACTTTGAGACTCAGAGTGGAAAGGTTCAAGTAAAAGAGTAGAATCTAATGTAAAGCAGGACAAACCCAGAGATGCACACAGTAATACAATAATGCCTTTCTACTTCCTAGAAAGGAGATATTGTTTTTTTGTTTTTGTTTTTGTTTTTTTTTAAACTTTATTTATTTGCCTTGGTGTTTTGCCTGGAACTGGAACTACAGACAGTTGTTAGCTGCCATGTGGGTGCTGGGAATCGAACCCGGGTCCTCTGGAAGAGCAGGTGGTGCTCTTAACTGCTGAGCCATCTCTCCAGCCCGAAAGGAGATATTGTTAAAGGTTGCTGGGTGTTTGTGTCTCAAGAGCGTCCGCTCATCAAAAACTACTATAAATTTTATTTTTTTCCAGTCTTAGCTCTGTAACAAACTGGAAATTTATCCTTACCTACTTTTTTCCCATTACCCAATGTGCCATCATTTAATTTGGGGGAAACTTTACACAGAAATGTTCCATGTAATCCCCTGGGATGGGAATGTACCTCAGCAGAATCCTTAGCTAGCACACGTGAAGCTTTTCGTGAAGCTTTTCGTTTCCTCCCCATCAACAGAAAATCAGGTGTGGTTTTACACACCTATAATTCCAGCACTTGGGAGATAATGGCAAAAGGATTAGAAGTTCAAGGTAATGGCAAAAGGATTAGAAGTTCAAGGTGTTGTAGTGAGATTTAAATGCAGTCTGTGGCTAAGGAGTGAGATAGAAGCCAGCCTGCATTTACATGAAAACCTGTCTCAAAATGCAGGGAGAAAAATGATTATTTCTTATTTTGGACACAATTTAATGTAATCACATGAGCCCTTCTAGAAAGGATGTTACAGGTTTCCATAGATACACAGAGTGTACAGTATGAAGATGAGGCCTGGGGAGACTTGAAGAATATCGTGCTGAGGCCACTAGAAGCATAAGAAGCTAAGACGAGATTGTGCCTGGGATCTTCCTGAGGGACAAGGCCTTGCCCTGGCCATGTCACAGATTTCAGAACTGTGACAGAAGGAATTTCTGAAAAACTACATAGCTGATACAAACAGATAGGTCACATACAATCTACCCCCACAAGGCAGATCTTAGTGCTGTGGGACTATGTTTTTGTACACTGTAAATATTGGTTTAACAAAACAAACATTGGTTGGTCAGAAGCTAGGCAGACAGGGAGTATAGGCAAGACAACCAGACAAGGAGAATTCTGGAAGAGGAAGAGCGGAGTAGATGTCAGTCTGATGACAGAAGAAGCAAGACTAGAATGTTGCAGTGAGAAAAGGTTCCAAGCCACGTGGCTAAACGTGGATAAGAATCATGGGATAGTGTAAGAGTTACCAAGTAATGATCCTGAGCCATAGGCCAGACAGTTTATAACTAATAATAAGCCTTTGTGTGATTATTTGGGACTAAATGGCTGTGAGACCTGGGGGCAGAGAAATTTCTGACTACAATATGGTTATATCTATGCTTGAATCATCTTCTACACAGACATAAATTAATTTGTAGCCATTATATCCTGATAGACCAATTGTCAGTTAAAAATATTATAAGCTGAGGCTGGAGAGATGGCTCCGTGGTTAAGAGCACTGACAGCTCTTCCAGAGGACCCGGGTTCAATTCCCAGCACCTACATGGCAGCTTACAACTGTCTGTAGTTCCAGTTCCAGGCAAATAAGTAAAGTTCTGTCAACAAGATCCTGCTAACCTGAGTTCAGTTCCTACCTGAAACTCACAGAGGAAGAAAAAACTACTCTCAAAACTTGTACTATCCCATCTCGTGATTTGTCTCTCACACTAATAACAATAATAATAACAAGATAACTTTAAATGAAAAACATTTTAGCCAAGTATGGTGATTTGAATAGAAATGCCCCCCTTAGGGTCATATAGTGAATCCTTAGTCACTAGGGAGCAGCACTCTTTGAAAAGATTAGAAGTATTAAGAGGCGTGGCCTTATTGAAGGAAGTGTGTCATTGGAGAATATGCTTTGAGGTTTCAAAAAGCCCATGCCAAGCCCAGAGTACTCTCTCTCTCTCTCTCTCTCTCTCTCTCTCTCTCTCTCTCTCTCTCTCTCTCTCTCGCTCCCTTCCTCTGCCTGTTGACCTGGACATAGCTCTCAGCTACTGCTCCACTTCCATACATGCGCAGTGCTCACTGCCATGATGATAATGGGCTCTGAAACTAATTCAGCCCCCAGTTAAATGCTTTCTTTCATAAGAGTTGACTTGGTCATAATGTCTCTTTTTTTTTTTTTTTAAACAATTTTATTTATTTATTTGCCCTGGTGTTTGCCTGGAACTGGAACTACAGACAGTTGTTAGCTGCCATGTGGGTGCTGGGAATCGAACCTGGGTCCTCTGGAAGAGCAGGCGGTGCTCTTAACCGCTGAGCCATCTCTCCAGCCCCACGTCTCTCTCTTTACATCAAAAGAACAGTGACTAAAATACAGAGGATAGTGGTGCGTGCCTTTAATCTGAGCACTCAGGAGGTTGAGGCGGCATCTCCTTGAGTTCAGTCCCAGCCTGCTGAGTCCATATCAGTTACAGAATTAACAAAAGAATCCACATGCACAGATCTCATCCAGACAATATGAAAAAATCAAGGCAGTAACCCTTCCCACCCCAAATCCACCAATCCTACAGAAATGTCTGCTGAGGAGAATGACCTAAACAAACCCAGAACACAGAACTTAAACAAACAAACATAACCTTCATCAAAGAGTTTAAGTTTATGGAAGAAACAAACAGTTCAATGACCTTAAAGAAAATGAATTAAATGCCCAAGTGATACCCAAGAAAACACAAACATGAGGGAGATTAAAATAATGAAGACGGGGCTGGAGAGATGGCTCAGCAGTTAAGAGCACCCTCTGCTCTTCCAGAGGACCCGCGTTCGATTCCCAGCACCCACATGGCAGCTAACAACTGTCTGTAGTTCCAGTTCCAGGCAAACACCAAGGCAAATAAATAAATAATTAAATAAAGTTTAAAAAAAATTAAAAAAAAAATAATGAAGACAATCCAGAATTCCAAAACCAAATTCAATAAAGACAATGAAATATTAGACAGCCCAAGATGAAATGATAACCCAACCAAAAACACTCAAGGAGAAGCCTTGCAAGTAGGGCGAATAAGCAGAAGACAGAATATCAGGTCTCAAAGTGAGGAACACCACCAGAGAAGCAGAGCATGAAAAAAATAAGACTGCAGAAAAAGAGCAGGCAGGAAATGTGAGATGCCATGAAAAGACCAAAGCTGGGGCTGGAGAGATGGCTCAGCGGTTAAGAGCACCCTCTGCTCTTCCAGGGGACCCGGGTTCGATTCCCAGCACCCACATGGCAGCTAACAACTGTCTGTAGTTCCAGTTCCAGGCAAACACCAAGGCAAATAAATAAATAGTAAATAAGTAAATAAAGTTTTTTTTTTTAAAAAAAGAAAAGACCAAAGCTTCAAAGTACAAGAATGGACGAGGGAGAAGATTCCCAGATCTAGGGGACAGACCAAACTAAAGACAGACATACTGATATAAGAAACACACAGAACACCAAAAGGACAAGATCAGAAAAGAAACTCCACATGGCACCTCATAGCCAAAACCCTGGGCATGAGAACAAGAGAGCGCTGAGGGATGCAAAGGAAAAAAAGCACAAGTCACATCGAAAGCAAAACCCATCAGGGTGACAGCGATTTCTCAGTGGGAACACACATGCCCAAAGCAATGTGCCCCAAAATCTAAAAAGCCACAACTGCCAACCTAGTCTACTGTATTTGGCAAAACTTTCTGCCACAGTTGAAGAGATAAGAAACCGAAATGGCGGGGCTGGAGAGATGGCTCAGCGGTTAAGAGCACCGTCTGCTCTTCCAGAGGACCCGGGTTCGATTCCCAGCACCCACATGGCAGCTAACAACTGTCTGTAGTTCCAGTTCCAGGCAAACACCAAGGCAAATAAATAAATAAATAAAGTAAAAAAAAAAAATTAAAAAAAAAAAAAAAAAAAAAAAGAAACCGAAATGGCTAAAAATATTCTCCTCCAAAAACTCCTCATTCCTAGCACTTCAGGAACTGCAAAGCAAGGAGGGAGCTGGAGAGATAACTCAGTGGTTAAGAACACGGTTGTTCTTGTACAGAACCCAGGTTCATTTCCCATCTGTAACTCCACTTCCACGGGACCCAATGCCCTCTCTGGCAGGTATGGACATTGCATGCATGTGGTATATAGACATACATGCTGGCAAAATATTCATACACAAAAAAATGAAACATTAGAAATTATTTTAAAAAATCTCAAAACAACTTTGAGATTTAATTTAATGGCAAAGATGAACAAAAGAAATGACAGCAAATACTGGAGAGGGTTTGGGGGAAAGGGACTCTCATTCATTCTTGGTGGGAATGCAAACTGGTCTAGCCACTCTGGGAATCGGTGTGAAAATTTCTCCAAAAACTAAAAATAAACCTACCATATGATTAAACTGTACCACTCCCTGGTGTGTGCCCAAAGGACTCAACATCTTACTCCACAGATACCTGCTCAGCCATGTGTGTTGCATCACAATACCTAAGAAACACAAACAACCTAAATGTCCATCATCTGACGAATGGAAAAGAAAAACAGGGTACATATACACTGTGGGATGTACTCAGATGTAAAGAAAAATGCAACTGTGAACTTTGTAAGTAAATGGATGAAACCAAAGAAGATTATATCGAATGAAGTATTCCAGTTCCAGAAAGATAAATATTGCATGCTTTCTCTTATATGTGGCTCGTAACTACAAATCTTCAGATATGAGTGTATAACTGTGATAACTACAGAAGCCAGGAGAGTAAAAAGGGACCATGGTTATGAGGAAGTAGAGAGGAGATGGACTGGAAGGGCACAAGAACATGTGATTTGGAGAGAAATGGGGGAAACAAGGGAGGTAGTTGGGATTGGGGAAGAGATAAACACAGAAGGAATGAGAGAGTAAAAATAACAGCAAGAATATCTAAAAGAGTCATAAGGAATCATATTTTCTATTTATATAAACTATATATAATGCATATCAGTCTATGTGTATACATGTTCAGATATGTAGTCAGAAGTTTCTGACCTGTCTGACCCAAGGTCCAGAGCTGCAGTCCTGCAGCTGCTTAGTCTCAAATAATAACTCAGACACATATTAATTACAAACTGTTTGGTCTATGGCTCAAACTTATCGCTAGTGAGCTCTTGCATCTTAATTCAGCCTATTTCTACTAATCTATATTTTGTCATGTGGCTTGTGGTTTGCATGTACTTTTACATCTTACTCTCTAGGTGGCAACTTACAGTGTCTCTGTCTGACTCTGCCCTTCTTCTTTATCTATGCTTGGATTTCCCACCTGCTTCTAAGATGGACTGCCATAGGTCAAAATAGTTCCTTTATTATCCAATGATAATTCACAGTGTACAGAAAGATATCTCACTTCACAGATGTAATTTAAATATTTTTCCACTTGGGCTGGCAATGTTTTTCCTAAGAGCCATCTATAGACCATCTTATAATAAAAGTCCCAAAACCAGGCATGAGAAGCCCCTTTAAGAGTTTGTTGATCAAGGGAGGCCAAGAGACCCCAAAACTTTACAAGCTATTGCTGTTGCCCTCGGTTGCCTCCCAGAGATTGCAGTTATGTCCCTATTGATGAAGTCACTTTATACTTTGGATATGGGACTCAGAAGATCTGAGATGAAACTGACATTGAAAATCTCCTCACTGGGGACTAGCTTTTATGGTACCGAAAGGTTCCATGTAGCCTTCCAAGAGAGGGGAGCAAACAATAGTCCTACCAAGTTACAATGCCTATGAACCACAGCAGTGATCACTAAAGGTGCAATAGCAGCACTCATACCTTGGTTGCAACCAACATCTTAGTCTGGATTTAAAACTCACTCGACAGGAGGGAAATGTAGTGAGATTATGTTCTGGTATGTTGTAAATATTTGTCCCTCTTACTGGTACAATGAAATGCTGATTGGCCAGAAGGCAGACAGGAAGTGTGGGCGGGGCTGCCAGACTAAGAAACCTCGGGAAACAAGAAGAGCAGGGCAGAGATGCCAGCAGACGTATAGGAAAGAAGCCAGAATGCTGCTCTGAGAAAAAGTACCAAGCTGCATGGCTAAACAGATGAATAGAAATGGGTTGAGTTAACATGAGAGAGCTAGCTAGCAATAAACCTAAGCCAATCAGCATGAAATTAATATAAGCCTTTGTGTGATTATTTGAGGTAAAGTAGCAGCAGGGCTGTGAGTGGGTTTGAACCTCCGAGTTAGGCCAGAAACTTCATATTATAGGGAAATCATGCCCAATGCTGGAAACTTAGCCAACTACTTGGAGCTAGTGAAGTCATGAGTCTTGGAGGAGAACCTACAATAGCCACTTTAATAAAAAAGCATAATTTCTAGCTGTATTCTAATTATTCATCCTTATACCCACAGGCAAGTATAGCTCTCTCCTCTCAACAAAGAAACTTCTCTGCAACAGATAGAAACCATTAAGGAAAACCACAGAAAACAAGTCTCTGTGTGGTGCCCACCTAGTCCACCTACAACACAGGTCTGCACCTAAGGCTCAGGAAACATCACAGAAGAGAGATAAGAGAGACCGTAGGATCCCGAGAAATGGGATGTCTGATGTGAGATTGTATCTTCTAAAATTGTCAGGGAAAGACTCGGGAAGTCTCAATAACACACTGCCCAAACAAGGCTTGAACAAGGACAACACCAGTAGATGTGCTAACATGGAAGGGAGGGAAATCTCACAGGGCCCCAACTCTAGACAAAGAACTATAGGCAACTAATGGGTTTTGAGAGTGGGAAAATTAGTTGTCCCCAGGGAATGGTCCTCTCAATTGGTTAATCAGCTATCAAGTGGCCATCCCTGAAAATGTATACATACAAGTAACAATATATAGGCTGCACAGGTTGTATCTATATATTTATAAATACACACTATCACATGCACAATAACAAAGAAGAGACCAGAGGCCATGAATTAGAGAGAGATCAAAGGAACAGGTAACATAGGAGGGGCTGAAGTGGAGGGAAAGGAGAAGATGACATCCTTGTGTGTGTGTGTGTGTGTGTGTGTGTGTGTGTGTCTGTGTGTCTGTGTGTCTGTGTGTCTGTGTGTGTGTGTCTGTGTTGAGACAGAGTCTGATATAGGATGTCTTCCTGTATGCTGTGAATTACAATTGATTAATAAAGAAACTATTTTAGCCTATGGCAAGATACCTTAGAGGCAGGTGAGAAATCTGAGCATAGATAAAGGGGAAGCGGGTGGAGTCAGATGGTGATGCTTCGAGCTGCTGCTGAGATGTAAAGGAACTCATGTAATGCCATGGAGCCACGTGGCAATACACAGATTAATGAAAATAGTTCAGTTAAGATGCAAGAGCTAGCTAGCAAGAAGCCTGAGCCACAGACCAAACAATTTGCAATTAATATTAGCCTTCTATACATGGCTACAGGACTGCAGATTAAAGACCTTTGATCTGACCATGGGGCCTGGATGGGCCAGAAACTTCTGGCTACAATGGTCTCTCTCTAGTCCTGACTATCCTGAAACTCTCTCTTTGTAAACCAGGCTGGCCTTGAACTCATAGAGACCCCTACTGTGAATGTTAGGATTAAAGGTATATGCTATTATGCCCAGCTATGTAATTATATTTAATTTAGAAATTTAAAGTTAAAGATTGAAAAGAAACAGGAAAACTATTCAACACATGACTTCCAAAATTAAGTCACAAGTAGATTTTTAATAAGAAATTACTTGAACAGACTCATGACAAGAAATCAGATTGAAGCACTAAAATGTTTTGAGGTAGGATCTCATGTAGGCCTGGATGGCCTGAAACTCTCTATATAGACCAGGTCATATAGAACTCACAGAGATCCATCTACATCTGCTTCTCAAGTGCTGGAAGTAAAGGCATGTGCCGCTACTACTCACAGACACTGAAGTGGTCATTTTAAAGTCTCTACACAAAGAAAAGCCCAGAAGTGAACAAATCCACTGCTAATTTTTCCCAGGCTTTTAAGGGAGATCCAACACCACTGCTGTAGAACCATCTCATGAAGTCAAATGGGAAAAAGCATCCTATAAACCAGAACCACCTTGGTACCCAACAAGGGTAAGGACACAGCAAAAGGGAAACTGTAAACATCAAGTTTCTTAGTAAAATACTTGGCAGACTGAATTCAAGAATACATCATGAAAAACACACATCATAAATATGTCAGTTTTAGTCCAAGAATGCAAGCGTGGCTCAACATAAATGAATCAAGTAGTGTAACATACCATATAAATTCTTCAGAGACAGAAATCACAGGATCATGTCTGTAGACACACACACACACACACACACACACACACACACACACACACACACAATGGTATTTGACAAAGTTCAACCTGCCTTCATAATAAAAGTCCTGAAGAAACTAGGAATGGGAGGAATATGTAATAACACATATCTAAGAAACCTGTAGCCAGCATTACTAAATGGAGAAAAAAATGAAGAAAGATTTTCCTGTAAAAATGTAGGAGTCAAAGTGCCCGCTGTTTATGCTCTGGTCAACGTATTACATAAAATCTTAGCTAGAGAACAGGAAAGGATGTGTGGTAGTTTGAATGAGAATGCGAAAATATATTTCATTTGTTTAACTCTGTTGAAGCTGTGTTAGTGTACCTGTCTAAAACACCTGACTGGTCTAATAAAGAGCTCAACGGTCAATAGCAAGGCAGGAGAAAGAATAGGCAGGGCTGGCAGGCAGAGAGAATAAATAGAAGGAGGAATCTAGAAGGAGTGGATCAAGGAAAAAGCGAGAGATCAAGAATTGAGGAAAAAAAAGGGCCAGCCATAGAGTAAGAGTGAAAGTAACATTATAGAAGAGAAAGGTAAAAGCCCAGAGGCAAAAAGTAAATGGGATAATTTAAGAAAAGCTGGCTAGAAATATGTCAATCTAAGGCCAGGCATTCATTAAAAAAAAAAATAATAAGACTGTGTATTTATTTGAGAGCTGGGTGGCAGGGGCCCCCCAAAAGTAACAACAGCCAACTACATCTGCTCTGCTTGAGTTTCTGTCCTGACTTCCTCCAGTGACAAACTATGATATGGAACGGAATACCAAATAAACCCTTTCCTCCTCTACTTCACTTGATCTTTGTCTTAGTCAATGTTCTATTGCTGTGAGTAGACACCATGACCACACCAACTCTTATAAAGGAAAGCATTTAATTGGGGCTGGCTTACAATTCAAAGGTTTAGTGGGAAGCATGGCAGCACTTGTATAGACATGGTGCTGGAGAAGAAGCTGAGAATTCTATATCCCAATCCACAGACAACAGAAGAGAGAGCCACTGAGCCTGGCTTGGGCTGTTTGAAACCTCAAAGCTTTTTGAAATCCCAGTGATAATTTCCTACACCTCCTCATCCTTCCAAATAGGACTTTTCCCTTAGGATTTAAATGTATGAACCTTTGGGGACAATTTTACTCAAACAACCACAGTCACAATGTTTCATCCAGCAATAGCAATCCTAACTATGCCTTAGGGTTCTAGTGCTGTGATGAAACAGGATGACCCAAAAGCAAGCTGGGAAGGAGAGGCTTTATTTGGTTTATACTTCTACATCACTGTTCATCATAGAAGGAAGTCAGGACAGGAACCCAAACAGGGCAGGAACCTGGAGGCAGGAACTGATGCAGAGACCGTGGAGGAGTGCTGCTTACTTGCTTGCTCCCCATGGCTTGATCAGCCTGTTTTCTTATAGAACCCACCTGCCCAGGGGTAGCACCACCCGCAATGGGCTGGGCCCTCTCCATCAATCTCTAACTAAGAAAATGCTCTATAGGCTTGCCTACAGCCTAATCTTTTGGCTTTTTTTCTTTTTTATTATATCTATTTTTATTTTATGTGAATTGGTGTTTTGCCTGCATGTATAACTGTATGAGGGTGTGAGATCTTGAAATTACAGACAGTTGTTAGCTGCCATATGGATGCTGGGAATCAAACTCAGGTCTCCAGAAGAACAGTCAGTGCTCTCAACCGCCGAACCATCTCTTAAGCCCCTAGGCTTTTTTTCTAGCTGAAGTGCTTTACTCTGTGATATGTAACCCATGCCTGATGCTTCTAGGAAAGTCAAGGACCTAACACTGATAGGCCGTGAACCTAGTGGAGAACCAAACATTGAGTTCTGCTAAAGGAACAATAGCAATAAAATGATTCCTAATGAATCATTTCCTAATGCTATAGTTCAGTGCACAGTTCAGCCATAATTAGAGAAGTTTCTTCTGAAAGTAGATGGAAACTAACATAGAGACCCAGGACTGGACAGTATGCAGAGAATGAGATTTATTGGAGTCCTCAATCCTTAATGAATGTCTTCATCCCTCTCCTCAGGGATCAGGAAGCTATCTGGAAGAGGCAGCAGAAAGATTGTGAGAATTGGAGGTGGTAGAGGACTCTAAGGAAACAGTCTTCTAGACACACATAGGAAGACTGTGGCAGCAGTCACAGGGCCTGCACAGGTTCAAGCCATATGAAGTCCCAACACGGAAAGGGGGAAATGGACATGGCCTCCCACCTGTAACCAAGAAGCTATCTGCAATTGGTATCTGCTTACAAAGGAAAAATTAGTCTTTTCCAATGGGGTCTCACTGAGTATCCAAGGCAGGCCCCACAGAGTAGCTGACCAACAGAAAACTAACTCAATGGTATTTTTGTAGATTTTGTATCTCAAATAGATTTTGGAAGGCATTTTTTTTTTTGTCTTACTGGCTTTTTGCTTGTATATTTTTGTTTCTAATTTTGTGCTTTTGTGGGTTATTTTGTAAGTGTGTGAGGTTATTGGGTTTTTTGGTTTTGTGTGTGTGTGTGTATGTGTGTGTGTGGGTGTGTGTGTGTGTGTGTGATTTATTTATTGGTTTTTTTGAGACAAGCTTTTTTAGACCAGGTTGGTCTCAAACTCACAGAGATCCTCCTGCCTCTGCCTCTGAAGTGATGGGATGAAAGGCATGCTCCACCATGCCTGGCTTCACACTCTTTTTTTTTTTAAAGATTTTTCCTTGATATTTTAATTTTATTTATTCCTTGGTGTTTGCCTACATGTGTATCTGTGAAGAGTGTTGGATTCCCTGGAACTGGAACTACAGACAGTCATGATCTGCCATGTGGGTACTGGGAATTGAACCCTGGTTATCTGGAAGAGCAATCAGTGCTCTTAACTGCTGAGCCATCATCTCCAGTCCCCACAACTTCTTTTCTAAATTGCCTTGGTTGGTGGTTTATCACAAGACTAGAAAAGTAACTAAGAAGAAGTTGGTATCAGGAGTAGGGTGTTATTGTGACAGACCTGACCATACTGGCTTTTGAAGAATATGGAAGACTTTGGGACTTCCAGATTAGGAGTTTAATGGGATATCCCAGTAGGAGCTTGGACAACAATAGTGTTGAGAGTAATGTGGATTGTGAAGGCTTAGATTTATCATTACAAAGCTTCATTTCAAGGAAAGCCCATTTAGTGCCTGAGGGCAGGGCCCGGGTCTAAGAGGAATCTAGCAGAAATCTCAGGAATGTGCCTGACAGCAGATAGATTCAAAGCTTGGGTTCACACTGAAAGTTTAGCCAATAGCTTCCATAAATTACTGTACCTCACACCCCTTTACCCAATCCTGAAATGCCAAGATGTGTAACATCCCACTTCTTTCTTTAAAAACTCTCTCACCTCTGAGCTCAGGACCGAATTCCTTCACTGCACAGGAACAAAGGGTTTTGGACCAGGTTTGTTTGAACCTGTCTGAAAGAATAAACTGACCCTTGTGTATTTGCATCGAAATCCAGCTCGGTGGTGGTCTTTGGGGGTTCCTCAACACAGGTACAACAGACTATGGTGGCCCAACTCAAGAGGTTTTAGATTATTAACTGGGTTAGAGGTCATTCTTATGATACCTTGGCAAAAAATGTGTATGCCTTCTGTCCTTTTTCCAAGAATCTGCCTCAGGCTAAATTTAAAAGTAATAGTCTAATTTCTTTGGGGGAGGACATTTCAAAATAGGCTAATATTCAAACCCAAGGCAAACAGCTAAAATACCTATTAACATATCAAAGCAACTCTGACCACCAGATTTTCCCAGCATTGTTCAGCCCTACTTGTTAAGGGACTTGCTGGCTGTCATACCCCATTCCTACCCTGATCTCTCCAGCCCAGGGTTTGGTCTGCCCTTCCCCTAGCTGCTCTTTCCTATATAATCTAGCTGTTTTGGCTACACTAGCCCGTTTTTTTTTTTTTTTAAACTTTCTTTCTTTCTTTCTTTATTTGCCTTGGTGTTTGCCTGGAACTGGAACTACAGACAGTTGTTAGCTGCCATGTGGGTGCTGGGAATCGAACCCAGGTCCTCTGGAAGAGCAGACGGTGCTCTTAACCACTGAGCCATCTCTCCAGCCCCTGCACTAGCCCTTTTTATTCCCTTTGCCTTTTTGATGTCTTGGTCCATGTTGCCCCTCTTGGTTGGTGGTTCCTCTCCTGTTCTCCCTAGTTCATCTGGCCATGTTCACACTGGACCCTTCCAGGTGTCTCTACATTTGCCTGTTTTCTCCCTTATATTTGTAGTAAAACCCTCAATCCCTTAGGAGCAATCATGTTCTCTTTATTTCTTTTTTTATTCAGTTATTAGTAGTCCCTTATGCAGGTCTACAAAGAAATAAAAACAAGACAAGAAGAAATACAAAACGTACAGTTTGGAGCAAAAAAGAACACCAAGAAATTTAACGTGGGAACCAAGGCTTTTGCTCAGAGATGAGGAAATTGAAGAAAGCCTACTCCTTGAAACGGAACAAAGGGAAGTGAGCCCTCAGGACAAGCCCCCCCACCTCCCATGCAGTTTAGCTTCCAAAGGCCTGAGGAATTTTCTGCTCCTAAAAAGCAACATCTAAGAAAAGCTTATGCCAATGTGATGGGGGGCAGGTTCCCTTACAAGTATGCAACAGAGTTGGGCAGTGTCATCCCCATGTCCTGTAGGATATATGTGTGTAAAGGGGTCATGGAATCTTCATCCACAGTTCAGGAGAGCCACTGTGGTCAAGCATGTAAAAGGGCCTCCCTTTCAAGGAAGTCCTGAGATGTCATTGTGTGAGGTTGTGAAAGTGAAGACTGGATTGCACTGGAGACCCCACAGTGCTGAAGCTGTGGTTTACCTGCCGAGGAGAGCGGCGGACAGGGAGTGGCACCGGGGAAGGGAGTGTGTTGATGTGCTGCAATCAGCAAAGCTAGAAGGGAGGAGCCATCTGAGGCCTTTGACATCTGACTTTGAGCTACGTGGTTTGGAGTTTGCCCTGCTGGGTTTCAGGTTTCCTTTGGTGCTGTATTTCTTCGCTTTGTTACCTTTTCTCTTTTAGAATGGCAGTGTATATTCTCCTGCCATTATGTATTTGGAATATGTACTTTGCATTTTTATTTTTTTCAGGGTGTTACAGTTAAGAGATTGCTTTTGTTTGTTTTTTTTTCTTCTTTATTTTGTATTTATCAAAAAAAAAAACACAGTAAAAAGAATTTAAAATGTGGAAGAGTTAACAATAACTATACAGAGGATAAGAATGATAGGCATGGCTTATCAAGGGAAGAAATACAAATAAGATAGCTACACCTATATTTTCTTTGTGTTCATCTTTCCCTCTGAATTATTTATTTATTTATTTATTTTCCTTGGTGTTTGCCTAGAACTGGAACTACAGACAGTTGTTAGCTGCCATGTGGGTGCTGGGAATCGAACCCGGGTCCTCTGGAAGAGCAGATGGTGCTCTTAACCACTGAGCCATCTCTCCAGCCCCAAACTATGGACTTTTAAATGGTGTTAATACTTTAAAAGACTACGGGGACCTTTGAAATTATACTACATGAATTTTGTATTATGATCACAAGCCTGGGGTGGGGGCAAGGGGTGAAATGTAGTGGTCTAAATGAGAATGACTCATAGGCTTATATATTTGAATACTTTTGTGAGCTTTGAGGTTTTAAAAGCTCACACAATTCCTAGTTCTCTCTCTCTCTCTCTCTCTCTCTCTCTCTCTCTCTCTCTCTCTCTCTCTCTCTCTCTCTCCCCTCCTCTCTTTCTTTCTCTCTCCTTCCAACTTGCAGATTAAGATACAAGTTTCAGCTGCCACCATGCCTTTACTCAGCTATGATTCTAACCCCTGAAGCTGCAACCTCACACCGAATGCTTTCTTGTATACTTTGCCTTAGTCATGCTGTTTTATCTCAGCAATAGAAAAGTAACTAAGACACCAACGAAGCTGTTAAGAGTAAACACTGAAGTTCCAGTTGTGAGAAACTGGAACAGGAAACTGTGTGGAAAGTTAGAAAGTACCAGTATCACCAGCATTTCCTCTCTCCTCTTTTGGGAGTGCTAGAGTTAAGCCTAGAGGGTAACTCATGCTGGCCAAGGGCTCTATCTCTGAGCTAAACCTCAGCTATGATTTATTTTTTAGATTACATTTATGTATTTGCTTAGAGGGAGTGCAAGGGGCTGTATATGGAGGCCGGGTGCAATTGGAGAAGAATCTAACTGACATATAGTTTCTAGGGATCAACTTCAGGTTGCAAAGCTGGGCAGAAAGAGCCCTAACCAGCTGAACCATCTCCAGAAAACCCACCTTTGGATTTTTTTTTTCTTAGACAAGTTTCATTAATATTCAACCCAATCTGGTTTCATGTTTGAGCTCAAGCTTCTCTTGCCTTAATCAGTATCCTGAGTGCTGGAATTAGAGATGTGCAGCTATATTGATTGATTTGCCTCTTAAATAAATGTCTTGGCTCGTTCTTTTTTTTTTTTTTTTTTTTTTTAATGTTTCCTAATGACAGAGAGTAGCTTTTATTTTAGATTTTTTTTTAAACTTTATTTATTAGTTATTTATTTATTTTCCTTGGTGCTCTTAACCGCTGAGCCATCTCTCCAGCCCTGAGACAAAACTTTTTTTTTTTTTAAACTTTATTTATTTATTTATTTATTTATTTATTTATTTGCCTTGGTGTTTGCCTGGGACTGGAACTACAGACAGTTGTTAGCTGCCAACAACTAACCCTAACCTTAACCCTAACCCTAACCCTAACTACAGACAGTTGTTAGCTGCCACGTGGGTGCTGGGAATCGAACCCGGGTCCTATGGAAGAGCAGCCGGTGCTCTTAACCACTGAACCATCTCTCCAGCCCTGTCTTGGCTCATTCTAGTATGAAAAGACTGGTACAGAATTGGAGCTTACTACCCAAAGTCAGCCCGGTAAAAGTGTTTTTGAAGTCAAAGTTAACTAAAATGCAGTCAATTCTCTTGAATGTAAAGTGTTTTCTTTTCAAGCAGAAAATTCACCTGGTCACACAAGAGTCTAAAAAGCTGTGCTCTGTAAACCGATTGGCTGCTTACCTCTTTGGCCCGAAGGATCTTCGCTTGCTGAATCTTTTTGAGGACTGATTGTACTGATAATGGAATTTCAAGTGTAGAGCCCTCTGAATTATCATAACTGCCTTTGGACTTTCTTTTCATGATAGCACGATCCTTGAATTGGTCATCTGAATCAGATTCACTGTTGACATCACTTTGCCTTTTGACAAACATTTTGCAAATTTGGGTGATTTGTTTGTATTCCTTCTACTCTTCACAGAATATAGGCAAATGCTAATAAATGTGTCCACTGGGAGGCTACAAGCCTACTTCACAAGGCTGTGGCTTACCCTACTTGGACTAACTAGAGGCCTTCTAATGTTCAAATCTTGATGATGCTATTAATAGGTCCATTGTGACACCATCATTGACTAGAACATTTAAAAATGCTTTCTTACCCTGTGTAAAGAACTAGGCATTCTATGTGTTGTAACAGTAGGAGGGGGAGGGGAATAAAAGGCCAGATAGCAGGAACACTAAATAGAGGACATAGCGCACTGATGAACTTAGATTATAGGCGTTAGAACCCAGATCCAGTGCTCCCAATGTCGACTCTTCTCTCTTGGGGCACGGGGAGGGGGAGGCTCTGCTACAGCAATTTTATGCCTGTAACTATTGTTACAGGCTCCTCATCTGGCCCTTAACTTTTCTAGCATTTGATAACTTAGAAGGTTTTTGAAAGAGGATCACAGTTTCCCTTACTATTGTTTTGTTTTTCCAAAGAGTCTGACAAAGGTTCTGGCATTTCATAGTTGTCTCACAAAATCAAAGTGAACATTAGCAGCTTCTACCTGAGAAGAGGCGTGCCTCTTTGGGCAGACTTCGGGCAAGTGCTGGGATGACAGGTGTGCATGACCATGCCTAGCTAGATAATTTTAAATAAAGGAAAAAGCATTAGAAATAAAGTTGAGCTTCCTTTTGTTCTTCCTGGAGGTCTATCTTTACTCCAGCTTCAGAGGGAACAGCAATCACGAATGTAGTGTACCCATGCCTCTGCTATCTTTACTGTGTGCTTATGCATTCTTTCTTTTAAGGTTTATTTATTTATTATGTATACAGTGTTCCCTCTACCTGTATGCCTGCAGGTCAGAAGAGAGTACCAGATGTCATCACAGATGATTGTGAGCCACAATGTGTTCACTGGGAATTGAACTCAGGACGTCAGGAAGAACAGTCAGTGCTCTTAACCTCTGAGCCATCTCTGTAGCCCGTGTTTATATATTCTTAAACTTCATAGAATCATTTGATAGGTTCTATATACTTTTAAAATTATGGATATATAATTTAAGCTCTCTCCAAAACTTCCTATGTTGAGTCCTTGTCGGAAATATTGTAAAATTAGTCCTCTGTTCAGTCCTTGTAAGTTTGTTTTTTTTTTTAAACTTTATTTATTTATTTGCCTTGGTGTTTGCCTGGAACTGGAACTACAGACAGTTGTTAGCTGCCATGTGGGTGCTGGGAATCAAACCCGGGTCCTCTGGAAGAGCAGCTGGTGCTCTTAACCGCTGACCCATCTCTCCAGCCCCTCCTTGTAAGTTTTGAATAGAACACAATGTAGGTGTTTTAGTTCATAGGGAGAGGGAAGCCTAAATCACGATGCAATTGCTCTTCTTTTCTCTTCCTCCATCCCTTCCCTATAGTACTGATGAGTAATGCAGGGCCTCATGTATGCCACACAAGGTCTCTACCGCTGACCCAGCTCCACCTCCTTTTATGTTCATTTTTATTTTAGACAGTTCTTGCTACATTACACAGTTTGGACTTGAAATTAAATTTTTTAAATTACATTGACTTTTTGATTGATTGATTGAGTGTGTGTGTGTGTGTGTGTGTGTGTGTGTGTGTGTGTGTGTGTGTGTGTTCTGCTTGTGGGAGTCAGTTTTCTCCTACCATATGGTTCCTGGGGACTCTACTCAGGTTGCCAGGCATGGTGTCGAGGGCTGTTACTAAGCCATCTCACTGACCAAGGTCTCCAACTTTTGATCCTTCCAGCTCAGATCCCAGGTGGCTAGGATTCTAGGGCTGCTCTTCCAGGCTTGGTGGTTGTTCTCTTTTAAAGGCAATAAACACATACAAAGGGAATGTCTTCTCTTTAAGATGACATTATCAGCTAGGTATGGTGGCTCATACTTGCAATTCCACTACTTAGGTGCTGAGGCAAGAGGATTGCTGAGAGAGTTCAAGTTCAACCTACAGAATTAAAAAAAAAAAAAAAAGACTCTGACTTCCTCCCGTGTTCCCAAATATCTTCCTAACTGGTCTTGTAGCACACTTAGTCTCTGAAGTGCAAGTGTGCAAGTGTTGTCCATATGCACTAGCTGGCACTCTCCTGACTTTTGTTTTTCTCACATGCAGTATGAGAAGCCGACTGGAGTGGATGCCTCTCTTCAGAAGTGTCTCTTGAGGTCCAGAATACAGTCACCCTGATCCTTATGTAGTGCCCATAGCCATCCTGATGCCTAGATAGTGCCTATAGCCATTACTCCCTCTCTTTTCCTATAAATTATAACTCAGGTTTATTTATGAGTTCAGAACTTCCTACTTTATTGTGACCAAACCTTTTTTTTAAATATTTATTTTTATTTTATGTGAATTGATGTTTTGCCTGCATGTATAACTGTGTAAGGGCGTCAGATCTTTGAATTACAGACAGTTGTTAGCTGCCATGTGGATGCTGGGAATTGAACCCAGGTCCTTCAGAAGAACAGTCAGTGCTCTTAACCTCTGAGCCATCTCTCCAACCCACCAAAACTTTTTTATTTTGTGAAAGGAAAAGCATAATAATGAATTTTCTTTCATTATTTGTGTACCCTAGGAGGCATCCACAGAGTGCTTCAACTAATACTTGTCAACTGAGATAATTTAACATTATTTCTCTCACTCTCGCATTTTTTTCACGTAGCATGAAATTCACCAGCAACTGGAAATGAAGCCTTTTTAAGGCAAGTTTTAAAATCCTTTCCTTCTAATTAAAAAACATTTCTTGAGACACCACTATGCCGATGCAATTATCCTAAGCTAAGAAGAGCATACCATAAGGGTTTTGTGAAGAAACTAAAAAAGGAAAAAAAAAAATAAGAAAGACTGTAGGTGCTAACAAAAGGCATGAAGAGAAAAGCTGTGGGAAGCAGAGTCTTTGGAAAAACCTTATAGAGAGGGATGGATGGTCGATTGACAATAGAAAAGACACACTGAGTTCCTGGCTTTGGAGATAAGGCCTAAAGTTTCTGTTCTAGTGGGAGAGAGTTTAATGTCTCCAGATAAAATAATGAGCGTTTACTGTCAAGGAGTCTAAAGAAGGTCTAAAGTATAAGTATCGGCAACTTAATGGTGAATAGAGTTTGTTATCAATGTGAGAAAGTGAGGAGTTTTTTGTGAGGCAAACCAAAAGAGATTATGTGGATTAAGAATAGAAAGCCAGGGATAGTGGTTCACACCTTTAATCTGAACACTCAGGAGGCCGAGGCAGACAGATTTCTGTGAATCTGAGGCTAACCTAGTCTACAAAGTAAGTTCCAGGATAGCCAACATTGATGTTACACGGAGAAACCCTGTCTCAAAAAACCAAAACAACAACAAAAGTTGGGCTGGGCATGGTGGTGCACACTTTTAATTCTAGCACTGAGGCTGAGGAAGGAGGATCTCTCTGAGCTAGCCTGTTCTATATAGCAAGTTCTTGGAGAGCCAGGACTACATTGAGAGAAAGAGAGAGAGATAAAGAGAGAGAGAGAGAAATAGAATTGGAGGTAGGGTCTGGAGAGATGTTTCAGTGGCTAAGAGTACTTGCTGCTTTAGAAGACAATCCAGGTTCAGTTCCCAGTACAAAGACATACAGGTAGGCAAACCACCATACATATAAAATGAAGATAAATATGTTTTAAAAAGATATGAGGAATATCTTGGGACTGAAGAAATAGCTTAGCTATAAGAGAGCATTACTTTTGCAGGAGGTTCCAAACACCCACATATGGTGGTTCACAACCACCTTGGAGTGCAGGTCCAGGGGAAATCCATAGCTTCAGGCCTTCAAGGGCTCTGTTTTCATGTGCACAGAACAGAACTCCAACACATACACAACACATAATTAAAGATAATAAAAATGAATCTTATTATTTTTAATGGAGGGCTGGAGAGATGGCTCAGTGATTAAGAGCATTGGCTGTTCTTACGGAAAACTTCGGTTCAGTTCTGAACACCTACCTACATGGTTGTTCACAATCATCTGTAACTCCCATTCCAGAGGATCTGATGCTCTCTTCTGGCTTCCACCTGCACCAGGCACACATCTGGTTCAGGGTCATACATATACAGTATTTATTAGAAAGTTTTTGGGAAAAGGGAAGGTTTTGAGGACAAGCAAGAGTTGATGAAAAATCTCACTTTATGGAGTTTAATTATTAATTTTTGTTTTTCTTTCTTTTTCAAAAATATTTATTATGTATACAGTATACAGATCTTATTATCGATGGCTTTGAGCCACCATGTGGTTGCTGCGAATTGAACTCAGGTCCCCTGGAAGAGCAGTCAGTGCTCTTAACCTCTGAGCCATCTCTCCAGCCTCTAATTTTTGTTTTTCAAGACAAGGTTTCTTTGATAGCCCTGCTGCCCTGGAACTTGCTTTGTAGACCAGGCTAGCCTCAACTCGCAAAGATCAACCTGCCTCTGCCTCCTAAATGCTGGGATTAAAGGTAAGTGCCGCCAAGACCTGGTTTTAAGTTGTTTTTTTTGTTTTGTTTTGTTTTGTTTTGTTTTTAACCACTGGAGAAAAATTGGAAAATATTAAGGCAATTAAAAGCCTCCCCTAGTCAACAGTTCATTGTATGGCATGAGACAGACATAATTATTTCAAAAGACGAATGTAGCTGCGCATTATAGCACACGCCTTTAATCTCAGCAGTGGGGAGGCAGATCCAAGAACCGAGACCACGGCAGAGTCAGGTAGATCTCTGTGGGTGTGGCCTGGTCTTTTATCTAGTTCCAGGCTAGCCAGGGCTACATACATAGTGAGACTCTGTCTCAAAAATAAAAATTAAAAAAAAGGAAAAAATAAGTGTCTGAAACTGGTATGGGAAAAATAATTCTAGCAAAATAAAACATTAATTTAAAAAGCTTTATAGACTTTATTTGAATAGAAAAACACCAATAAAAAGGAGATCTAGACTAATTACTAGTTAGTAGCAGCATCATTATGTTAATGAAACTGATTCCAAAAGGACCTGGAGCTAAATTCTATTAAAGTTGTGTCTAAAGCAATTTGATCTGCTACAGGGATCTTTCAACAAAAATGGAGATAAGTAACTTTATTCATGGGTCTTAAGACGAACTCATGCAAAATGCTTAGTACAATGCCAGGCACGCCGGATGCATTTAATTTAGAGTAGCCGGTTCTAGAATCTTTGCTATGATTTCAGCCTCTTTTCCCGCTTTGTACGTCTTTTCTGGGAGCCAGGGGCGGGCGTTGAGTCGACATCGCACACAACAGCCTTTGAACCAAACGTAGATTTTCCACTACAACTGTGCAATCATCAAGAGTGCGGTGGTCATCTTCCTGATACAAGGAAAAACGGGTCCACGAGAGTCTTTCCCAACCCGTGGCACAGAACGGTGCGGCCACGCCAATGAAACACTTTCGGTTACGTCGCGAGAAAAGGTCGAGCCAGAGCAAAGCACGAGGGGAAGGGGGAGGGGGCGGGGCGGCTCCTCTCCCGGAAGCAGTTTTTCTGCAGAACCGGAACCAGTTGTTGGTTCCCGGGAGGCGGGCCTGGGCGGGTCAGGGCGCAGCGGCTGACGGCGGGGGAGGAGCCGGGTCCACTGCCGGGTGGAGGGGCAAGGCGAGTGTCCTTATCCTACGGATTGGGGCCCGGGCCTGTGAGCCAGTTGGAGTCGCGGCAGCGTGAACGATCGGGCCGAGCGGAAGCAGACATGTTGCTCTTCGTGGAGGTGAGGAGCTTAGCTCGTCCGGGGTGCTCCCGAGAAGAGCTCAAGTGTCGGTCGGGGGCGCGGGCCGGCCGGTCCCACCGCCATGTGACTTTCCAGGCCGTCCACGCCGCGGAGCCCGCCGAGAGGCTGACACAGCACCTGGGCCGTGCAGGCCTGCAGCCCCGCCGTGCCCTCGGCACACTCGGGGAAGCTCTGCGGAGGCTCGGGGGAGCTCGAGGCCCGAGGCGGCGGCGGCGGGGAAGGGAAAGGCGGCGTGTCGGGGCTGAGATGGCGTGAGGAGCTCAGGCTGTCCCATATGGAGCTCCTGGACCGGGCGAACGGGCGGGGGCGGGGGGCGGAGTCTGCGGAGAAAGGGTGATCAGGTGGGCGCGTTCGAGGCCAAGGAGGCCTCGCGGGCCGGGCTGGGACGGGCCGAGCAACATGTGGGACCCCGGGGAGCGGGGCGGCCGGGGGGCGGACGGACGGCCGGACGGACGGACGCGGGCGGGCGGGCGGGCGTCGTGGGGTTTGTTTTGTTAATTTGGGGAGGGGCGTGCTGCTTGTGAATTGAGAAAGACGCCCCCACCCCCACTCCCGACCCTCAAGCTTTCCTAAAATTGCGTCCGGTCTGGAAGGTTCTGTGGCTGGAAGCGAGTGAGTTTGAACGGCGCAGCCCTACGGGGGTTGGAGAGCCTTGAAAGGCACCGCTCTGACCTTTTGTAAAAGTTAGTCGGGCTGCGGCTGCGTGGTGCGGGTTGGTTTCGCGAACCTGTTAAAAAGCTATTTACCAGGAAAATGACGAGAAGGAGAGAAACTTACTGAAAAGGCGGTTTTTCTTTTCTTTTTCTTTTTTTCTTTCTTTCTTTCTTTTTTTTTTTTGTGTGTGGTGGTTTTGGATCAGTGGGAACACTTTGTTTGTTGGACCGTCTACCGTCAAATATGAGACTTCAAGGTAGTGATGACCTGCCTTAAATAATGAAGTGTAATTTCTCTCATTTCTGCTCTGTTGTGTTCACTGAGCATCAGCTGACTGCCTGGCAAATGCTTTGAGTAGATTCCAGATCATATTGTTCTTACATTGTGAAAACGTCAATCCAGCAAAGTGCAACTTTGCAACTTGGCATTTGTTAACTATGCCCATAAAAAGAATCTTTTCATGATGGAAGGAATCACAGGTTGTATAATGGACTTGGAAGCTGGGGCCAATTGGGGGGGGGGAATGTTCTGAAGTGGTGGGGGAATCTTATTCCCTGTTAGTCTGACATAAAATAAATGATTTTTATTTTTACTTTAATTCTATATTTGTTGTACATGTTACTAAGTTACATAAGGACATTTTTACACAGACGTGTGTTGTATATTAAGCAAATTTATCTTCATATCTTCCATATGCTCCTTTTTTTCCTCTGCTATTTTACCTTTTACATTCCTTGAAGTTTATGTAGCTGGTAAGTTTGGGATCCTTAAGTTAGGTGTTAAAGACACTTACTTAGTGTATATTCAAGGTTAGTAATATGTATTAATTTGGGTATTTGAAGCACATCACTGAAAGTTTTGAAGTCAGTAGACTTTTCTATTCATCTTTTCTCTTTTAAATTTTAATCTATCTTGATTTTTCTTTAACAGAATAAATCTTGTTTTATTGCTAGTTTGCTTTAGGAATTACTATGCTGTGCAAATATTGCAGGATTTTCAGTTTGTTTTGTATTTGGTTTTTCAAGACAGTGTTTCTCTGTGTGACCTTACCTGTCCTGGAACTCCTTGTAGACCAGGCTGGCCTCAAACTCACAGAGATCTTACTGTTTCTGCCCCCCAAGTATTGGGATTAAAGGGGTGCCCCACCACCACATCAGTTGGACAGGTATTTTTTTGCAGTAGGCTCTCTCCTTCCCTATATGGGCACCAGGGTTCAAGTTCAGCTTGTCAGGCTTAACAGCAAGTGCCTTTACCCATTATGCCATATTACTGGTCCTTTATTGTTTTTGTTTTAAGGTCATTCACATTATAATGTAGCATCACCACATTTACCTCCAGAATTTTTTCATCAGATTTTGTGAAATTGAAACTTGATGAGTTGACTACTTACTTGATTAAGAGAGCTTGCTGCCCTTCCAGGGATCGAGGTTCATTTCCTAGTGCCCACATCTGGCCTCTCAAAGCTGTAGTAGAGAGGATCCAATGCCCCTGGCTTTCTCTGACAGACGGGACACGGACATAAATAAGAATTTTTTTTTTGAAACTGAACCCATTAAACGATAATTTCTCATTTCCTTTTTGTCTCAGATTTTACAAAATTTAAAGCATTTAAAACTTTCTAACTAAAATTTAATGCTTTTTTAGGTGGTAGCATTTTAAATTTTAGATTATTAGCATTATATGCTGTGATGGGGAATACCTTGTATCACAGCAGGTGGATCTCTGACTTTGAGGACAGCATGTTCTACATAGTGAGTACCAGGAAAGTCAGGCCTACATAGAGAGACACTGCTTGAAAAATAAAGTAAAATAAGCTGTGGAATGACTTTTGCTCCAATACAGTGCTCAGTTTTTTTTCTTTAGTTTTACTTAGAGCTGTTAGATACTGGTGAAAATCAACATGTCTGTACGTATTTTATGCTTTTTATCTCACTCCTCGTGTCTTCATTTGTGTGTATGTGTGCGCATGTTGGATACCTTTTCAATTGCTCTTAACTTTTTTTTGGAGACAAGTTTCTTACTGAACCTGTAGCTCATCAATTTGATTATATTGACTGGCCTTCCAGTTCCTGATTCTGCTCCTGGTACCTTCCCTAGAGCTGGCTTTCCCCCCCCCCCAGCATTTATTTGTGTGTTTGTGTATATACATGCATGCATTCACATTTCCTTGTTTGTATCATGGCACACCTGTAAAGGTCAGAGAACAGCTTGTAGGAGTCACTCCTATTTCGTCGTCGTCGTCACATGTGTTTTGGGGATCCATCAAAGGTTAACTGAACTACCAAGGTATTCCTCCCTCTTCCCTTTTTTTTTCCTTTTGAGACATGGTCTTATTCACTGTGATGCAGCTTTGATGGCCTGGAACTTGTGTAGACCTGGGTGGCTTTGAATTAATAGATCCTTTTGCCTCTGCTTCCAGAGTGTTGGAATTAGTAGCATGAACTACTACCATGCTGTCCTAGTATTTGGCCTGCAAATTGGAATGAGATGGCTCAGGGGTTAAGTTCCCTGACTGCTTTTCCAAAGGATTCAGGTTAATTCCCAGTACAGCACCCACACGATACAACTATCTGTAACTCTAGTCCCAGGGGGTCCAGGGTCTTCTCTGGCCTGTGTGTACTACATATGCACATGGTGTGCAGATATATGTGCAGGCAAAGCACCCATATAAATAAAATAAGCTATCTGAAATTTATAAAAAAAAAAAAAAAGTTATTGAAAATATTGATACTGGCATTTTATATTTGTTTGGGCTGCCTATTCACTCCATATTTCTTTCCAGTTAAGAAAGTAATCTTTGATACTAGATAAACATTTCAAGTCTGTAATTTTGGTTGTCTGCCTTGGAGCTTAAAACTAGATTTTGTTGTAGCTGCAAGTAGAGTCTTAAGTCTTTGTTGCAGAGATGTATGAGGTTGAGAATGTGGAGAAACTCTAGGCACTGTTATAAAAAGGACTTATTTTAAATATCTTTTTTTTTAAGATTTATTTTTTTATTTTTGTGTACAGTAGTGCTTTTCCCTGAAGGTAGAGTTACAGACAGTTGTGAGCTGCCATGTGGGTGCTGGGAATTGAGCCCTGGTTCTCTGGAAGAGCACTCAGGGCTCTTAATAACACTGAGCCATCTGTACAGCCCCCTATTTTAAATATATTTAATTGAAAATTGAAAATGACTCTTTGGCTCTGATGTTTATTGTCCTTGTAATTTGTTATTTGCTTAATTTTTGTTTTCTACAAAACTTAATATAATGAAACAGACTCCCAACCTTGAAAAAAAATATGTTTTGTATTGTGCACTGATGCTTTTTACAAAGTTTTGGGAATCTTTACTTCAAATGAGGTTGACAAACTCAACCTCACTAAAACTTCTGAGCCTCAAGTTCCTGTCTATAATTTGTTCCTAAGTTCTGACAGGGTTATGTTTATGATGTTTCTGTATTAAGTTATATAATACATTCTAGTAACAGGTTAACATATGCTACATATATTGGGATATTGTGGTGTGAGTTGATAAAAGTACATAAGTAAATTGTTGGTACCAAAAACCCTGCAATCTGTAGGATTTAAAATACTTACCTGTATTTATGTATGTATTTGAGCCAGGGTCTTGTAGGCCAGGTTGAATTGCTGTTTAGTAGAGATGAGCCTTGAACTCTGTGACCCTGCTTGGCAGTTGCTAGGATTAGTGGCTTCCATCACTACTCTGACTTTTCCAAACAGTGTTTAGGGAATGGTGTGAAGGGGGAGGGGGAGGGAGAGAGTGAGTTTGTGTGTCTCAGGCCAGCCTTGAACTAGTTCTGTAGTCCAGGCTAGCCTCATAGTGTCCTGAGAACAAAAGATTGCAGAGTTAGGAAAATACAAATGTTAAAAAACACCTAAAGGGGGCCTGGAGAGATGACTTAGGGGTTTAAAACACTGGCTGCTCTTCCAGAGGTTCTGAGTTAATTCCCAGCAACCACATGGAGGCTCACAACCATCTGTAATGAGATCTGGTGCCCTCTTCTGGTGAGCAGATATCTATCTGTACAAGGATGCGGAATGTTGTATACATAATAAATACATCTTTTAAACAAACAAACAAAGACACCTGAAGATAGCAGGCATGGGGCATCTGCCTTTAATTGTAGCACCCAGGAGGCAGAGGCAAGTCCTCACTGACCTGAGGCCTAGCTTTGAGGCCTTGAGTCTCTATTACCGTGCAATAAGTAAATAAATAAATAAATAAATAAAAGGTAGGGGGTTGATACACAAAAGCTACTTGAATAGGATTGCATGAGCCTATGCATTTGAGAGCAGCCTGGGCAATACAATGAGACTTTCTTAAAACAAGTAAACCCTGGACCTTTGACCAGACAGACAAACTGCTAGCCTTGGTTACTCTTTAGTTTTGTGCCTTTGGGCAAGTTATTTAACCCTTGTTTCTCAGTTTCCTTTTTTTTTTTTTTAAGTTGAGGATTATACAAATGATGTATAAATGTTAAGAGAAATGGCAAGGTAAAACATTTAAAATTATAAGGACCATTAGAGCTCCTGCTGCCTTGGTTTATGTATGAAAGATGATCATATTCATTTGAAAGAAACAAAAAGTTTGCTAACTTAATATTATTATACACCAAGAATAAAAAAGGATCTTGCTAGCTGTAGAGACTGTTCAGCAGGTAGGAGCACTGGCTGTTCTTTCAGAGGACCTGGGTTCAGTTCGCACACCCACATGGCAGCTCATCTGTAACGAAAGTTCCATGAGATCACACACTCCTTGTCTTCTGCAGGCTCTGCACATTTGTGGTGCACAGATAGGCTTGCAGACAAAACACTCATACATAATTATGTAAATTTATCTATGATTTCTGAGGATCTCCGGTGTTCTGACTATCCATACACTCTCCAAGGGTTAGAAAAGAATAATCTGGGCTGGAGAGATGGCTCAGCAGTTAAGAGCACTGACTGTTCTTCTGAAGGACCTGAGTTCAGTTCTCAGCATCCACATGGGAGCTAACAACTGTCTGTAATTCCAAGATCTGACACTCTTACACAGTTATACATGCAGGCAAAACACCAATTCACATAAAATAAAAATAAATAAATTAATTAATTTTAAAAAAAAGAAAGAAAAGAGTAATCTAGAGAAAGTCACTGCCACTGTGGTGAGGTTCACAAACAGAATAATTCTAGACTTTTAAATTATAATGAGCATTTTGTGATAGAAGTTAAATACTATTAGGAAAATTACTATGACTTTCTTTCTTTTTTAAAAAAAAACAATGTATTTATTATGTATACAGTATACCGAAGAGAGCACCAAATGTCATCATAGATAGTTGTGAGCCACCATGTGGTTGCTGGGAATTGAATCCCAGTCCTCTGGAAGAACAGTCAGTGCTCTTAACCTCTGAGCCATCTCTCCAGCCCTATTTTCTTTAACTGGAATTCACCTGTACCTTTCCTGAAATGACTTCTGCCTTGGGGACCCTGGTTCTTATCTGGTAGCTATTTTCTGTATCCATTTTTTGCTGGTAAAAGGGGGTCAGAGGTTATTTGCTTGGAAAAGAAATTTATCATATTCCTGTGCAGCAGTTATATAGCTTAGGCAACATCTGTTTGTTGGTTTAAGAGTGCAGACTTTGAAAAAAAAGAGCAGACTTTGTAGATTGGTTACCAAGGTCCAAATACTAGCTTTTTCTTAGCTTTACAACCCTCGTCATTGAGCAGATTAGTTTATTATAAGGTAGGGAAGTTTTCTATTGTAAATCTGCAAAATGTTGATGATGATAATTAGCTGAGGATGTTACAAAAGTGAATTGTTTGTTTAATATTAGTACTTATTCTTTGAATGAATAAAGAAGTTCCATTTTTTTGTTTAAGATAGCGTTTCATCATGTAGCCCTAGCTGGTATGGAACTTACTATCTAGACCAGGCTGGTCTTGTTCTCAGATCTACCTGTTTCTGCTTTGGGACTGCTAGGTTAGGAGGTATGATAGTCCACATTCCCTCTTTAATTTTTATTTTTAAATTTTTCATAAACTTTAAGAACCTTCTGAAAATCTCAGCATTGTGGCACATGCTTTTAATCCCAATATTTGGAGGCAGAAACAGCAGATATCTGAGTTTGAAGCCATGCTTGGTCAGAGTCAGTTTCAAGACAGCTAGGGCTATACAGAGAAATCCTTCTTAAAACAACAACAACAGATCTTTTTGTAGGACTCCATAGTCATACTTGATGAAATGGCGTGTGTCTTTTGGTTTTTCTTTTTTTCTATTCTTGTAGTTACTTCATTGGGTTTTCTGTAGTTGGAGGTTTCTGCCCCTCCAGAAACTCTCAAATACCCAGCAGCTGCTTCCCAAGTAATTGACATGGAGGCTTAATTTTTTTTTTTTTAAACTTTATTATTTATTTGCCTTGGTGTTTGCCTGGAACTGGGAACTGGAACTACAGACAGTTGTGAGCTGCCATGTGGGTGCTGGGAATTGAACCCCTGTCCTTTGGAAGAGCACTGACTACTCTTCCAAAGCTGAGCCATCTCACCAGCCTCTGGAGGCTTAATATTATAGAAACTTCTGGGCCAGTAACTTAAGCATGTTACTGTCTAGCCTTTACACTTAAATTAACCCATAACTCTTATCTATTTTAGCCACATGGCTTAGTACCTTTGTTCAGTCCAGCATTCTCATCATCCTGCTTCCTCTGCTTCTGGCTGATGGTTGCTTACCTGCCCTTTTTCTTTGCAGAATTCTCCCAGTCTAGTTGCCCACTGATACATCTTGTCTCGTTACTGACCAATTAGTGTTTTCTTAAACTAATACAAGTGGTACAACTTTACAGTGTACAAGAGCATCATCCCATAGCAATTCTCCTTTTCTATTTTTCAGATTTATTTTATGCTGTATGAGTGTTTTGCCTGCATGTATGTGTGGCCTGTGTCCATGCCTAGTTCCTTTGGAGGCCAGAAGACGTTAACCAGTCCCCTGGAATTGGAGTTATAGATGGTTGTGATCTACCTTGTGGGTGTTAGGAACAGAACTAGTGTTTTCTGCAAAAGCAGCAAGTGTCCTTAAATGCCAAGACATATCTGTAGCCTTTGGCTTCTTGTTTTTTTTTTTTTTTCCTTTTTGAACAGTGTCCTTTCTATTTAATATCTCAGGCTGGCCCTTGGAGTCCTAAAGATGACTTAAGTCCTGATCCTCTTCCCGTATGCTGGGATATTGGCTATATACCCCTGTATTTGGCCTTAACAACATTTTTCCCCTAAAAGTACTTAAAGTGTAATGCTTCAGGGGCTGGAGGTTAGGAGCACTGGCAGAGGACATGAGTTCAATTCCCAGAAACCACATGGTGATTAGTGGCTCTCAACCATCTATGAGATCTGGTGCCCTCTTCTGGCATGCGGGCATACATGGAGGCAGAACACTGTATACATAATAAATAAGTATTTTAAAAAGTGTAATGATCCTATTGATTTTTGGAAGTATGAGACTTGAGCATACCTGATGAAGGAAATGTGACACTCTCTGGTGTTGAGGTGGTAGTAGGAGAGGATTGGCCTTTGAGGCAGAATAAACCAAAACAAAAACCTGAACATGAATATTCTGCCTATCGTGGGGCAAATAAATTTAACCAGTTTATGTATTTGATTTATTTTCTAAAACTTTTATTTATTTATTTTGAGACAAAATTTCTCTTTGTAGCCCTGGCTGCTCTTGGAACTCATTCTGTAGACCCGGGCTGGCCTCAAATATAAGAGCACTACCTGACCTGCGTTTAAACATCTTCTGGCTGTTCTATTTTTGTCTCTCTGTTTCTGATAAGTGTGTAAATAAAACAAAAGGTTGCATATGATGCATACTTATGGTAACTTTCCCCTTCCCTTTGGTTGTCTTTTGCCTTAAAAGCTTCTACCTCTTAGAAGACACTCATTTCAGGAATTAGAAGTCACCCTCCCCTTATCTTCTCCAGCAAGGATTTTGCACAAAATGTGGCAAAAAAATCAGGGTTGTTCTTGGACTCTTTGGGAATGACATATATTGCTTAAAATTAGTGGTGATTGACTTTATGGTAGTGGCGCACACATTTGATCCCAACACTCAGGAGGCAGAGGCAAGTAGATTTTTGTGAGTTTGAGGCCAACCCAGTTTCTAGGACCACACAGAGAAACCTGTCTCAAAACAAAACAAAACAAAAAAGTGATGGTCAGGGAAATAAGAGGAATAAATTTATGTTTCAGTTTTAGGGATAGTTGGGTTATTTTTGTGTGGTAATTGTGCTGACACATCACCTATTGTATGTTGGCAGCAGTTTCAGTATTTCACAGTTTAGTGTGTTAATACATACAGTATGCAACTGTGTAGCCCTTGTGGCTTACTTTTTTAAGGATTTTTATTGGTCTTTTCGTTTTTTGAGACAGGATCTTTCTCTGCAGCCCAGTTGGCTTGGAACCCAAGGCTACTTTTGTTGCAGTCATCATGCTCTAGCCTGCCTGCTCCCCCTTTTGGAGGTAGGGTCTTTCTGTGTAGTGCAGGCTGGCCTCAAATTCCTAGTCTTTGTATCTCAAGTCTCCTGAGTTCTGGAGTATTTATACAGGGATTACAGGAATGTAGCACCATGCTCAGTTCTGAGCTGTTTAACGTTTAGCTGTTCTGTAATGCAGTTACTAAGCTGTATAGGATGGAAGTCTTTATTAATCCTTAGTAGAGCTGAGTAAAACTTATCGCAAACTAAAAGTATGCTTTTGCTTGGGAGCCCAAGACAGAAGGATTATGAATTTGGGGATAACTTCTCCATATCCTGTCTTAAAGAAGGGAGGTGACAGTATCCTGTAATCCCAGCACTTGGAAGATGGAGATTGAAAGATGAATAGTTAGTATTGTCAGTTGAATTTTATGAGACCTTGCCTTCAAAACAGTGGCAACAACAAACTATTTTTTAAAAAGTATGATGTGGGGGCTGGGGAGATGGCTCAGTGGTTAAGAGCACTGGCTGCTTTTCCAAAGGACCCAGGTTCATTCCTAGCACCCACATAGCAGCTCACAACTGTCTGTAACTTTAGTTCCAGGGAACCCAACACCCTCATACAGGCATATGAAATAGTTAATTTTTTTTCTCATCTTTTTTTTTTTTTAACTTTATTTATTTGCCTTGGTGTTTGCCTGGAACTGGAACTACAGACAGTTGTTAGCTGCCATGTGGGTGCTGGGAATCGAACCCGGGTCCTCTGGAAGAGCAGATGGTGCTCTTAACCGCTGAGCCATCTCTCCAGCCCCAAAATAGTTAATTTTTTAAAAGAGATTTTTAATATAAACTGACTATTGTAGTTAGTATATCATTTTCAAAGACATGCTGTAGAAAATGCCAAACTTGCTGAATATCTTGTTCTAATTTTTTTTCTTTATAATTCTGGGAATCAAACTGAAGGCCATTTACATTTTCTACCTTTTCCAGACCCCCACCCCCACCCCTTGGTCTCAGATAATTTTACAAAGAATGCAATATCCTGGGCTGGAGATGTAGACTAGTATAGAGTGTTTGAGAAGAGAACCAAAACCATAGCATCCTTATGAACACATCCCTTAGACAGAATTTATAGAGTAGAGGGCAGCATAGAAACTTTTTATTTCTTCACTGAGCCCTATCCCCAGATTCTGTTTGCTTTTTGGAACAGTGTTGCTTTGACTGACCTCACATTACCTTTGTTGTGCCAACTGGCCTTAAGCTGAAGGTAGTCCCTCCTGCCTTAGCCTTTTGAGTTAAGTCTTGTCTATGTCATTACACATTTTTTTTTTTTTTATTGTTTGGTTTTTGGAACAGGGTCTCATGCAACCCAGGCTTGCCTGAAACTTAGTGTATAATGAAGGAAGGCCAATCTATAGCTCTTAATCCTCCTGTGACCACATTCCAGATGCTAGGGTTACAGCTGTGTGCCACCACACCTGGCTTTCCATATACATTTTTTGGTCGGAAAATAATCTCGTTACACATTTAAAAAAGTGTGTTAATACATGCGTATAACTTTGTTTTTGCCATTTTCTAGACATTTTTAAATGTCACATTTATATACTGTAAATAAATATAACTTAAAATAAGTGAAATTTTACTTGTCAACTTTAAAAAACCATAAAACTTGCATTAAGTTTGAGAAAATATAGGGGGGCTGGAGAGATGGCTCAGTGGTTAAGAGCACCGTCTGCTCTTCCAGAGGACCCAGGTTCGATTACCACATGGCAGCTAACAACTGTCTGTAGTTCCAGTTCCAGGCAAACACCAAGGCAAATAAATAAATAAATAAAGTTTAAAAAAAAAAAAAAGAGAAAATTAAATAAATAGTGCTATTGCCTAGGGGTAATCAGTGTTAGTAAAGTACTTGGGGTGGTTTTGGTCTTTACAGTCTTTCTTGTACACATGCATTGTTCTCATACAATTGAGGTAATTTCCATAAGAAGAGAGTTGCTTTGGTTTTTTTATAAAAATTTTTGTGAACATTTTCTACATCCACTTAACTTGCAGATTTATACAGGTAGTCTCTTGCACTTTATGAATAGTTTTGTCTGGTATTAGCAGCTTGCATAAACATTATGGGGTAAACAAATTGACATTATTCAGAGTATATCTAGAATTTATACATCTGGTTTTATGACTCTGGGGTATTCTAGTATATATGAACTACAGTTATTATGCAAATAACCTTATAGGTAAATGTTTTTGTCTTTTATAAAATAAGCATGGATGAGTCTCCTTTTGCTCACATGTTTTTCAATGCCTTTTCTTTTGTTTAGTAAATAATAACTATAATTTCTGGGCCAAAGAATGTTTACATGTAAGGCTTTTTTTGAGCAACATTGTCAACTCTGTAGAGAAGTTGTGCAAATGATGAGGATGGACTAGATTGTTTGTTTGTAATGAATGAGTCTTTCTTCATCCTGCCAGCCAGCTCCCAAATAAAAACATGGAGACTTCTTATTAATATGAAAGCTTGGCTTTAGCTTAGGCTTGTTCCTACCTAGTTTTTAATAATTTAAATTAACCCATATTTTTAAATCTACATTCTTTTCCATGGCTTGGTTACCTTTACTCTGTTTCTCAACATCTGGTTGGTGACTCTTTCTCTTCTTCCCAGAGCACTGTCTGGAAGTCTTGTCTACTTATTGGCCATTTAGCTTTTTATTAAACCAATCATAGTGACATATCTTTACACAGCATAGTCTCATAACATTTGTCATATGTGCAAAAACTATTGAATCCACTTGGGAGGCCCAAGTAGGATTGTATGTTCCAGGAAAGAATGGGCTGAATAGTGAAACTTTATCTTAAAAGATATTGGGGCTTGAAAGATGGCTTAGAAGTTGTGAGTGCCGGGCTGGAGAGATGATTCAGCAGTTAAGAGCTCTGACTATTCTTCCAGAGGTCCTGAGTTCAATTCCCAGCATCCACATGGCAGCTAACAACTGTCTGTAATTCCAAGATCTGACACTCTTACACAGTTATACATGCAGGCAAAACACCAATTCACATAAAATAAAAATAAATATTTAAAAAAAAAAGTTGTGAATGCCTACTGTTTTAACAGAAGACCTGACCTGAGTTTGCTTCCTATCATCTACATCTGGTGCTCACAACTGCCTGTTACTCCATCTTCAGGGGATCCAACACCTTCATGGCTCTGAAAGTGCCTTCATTCAGAGACAGACAGACAGACAGACACACACACACACAAATTAAAAATATTAAAAATAAATTTAAAAAGCAAACAAAGCTAAGGAAGGTGATGCTTGCCTTTATACCAGCAGAGGTAGGAGGATCTCTGTTTTAGGCTAGCCCCATCTGTAGACATGTACCACTATACCCTGAAAATAAGGGTTATTTGGGAAGCTATATAATGCTGTTATACTCAGTCTAGTTGACCTGAGCTTTTATTACATGGCTAATGAGTTATATTTCATATGGATATGCCTGACAAAGTAATGATTTATGTACCAAGGTCATAGTTTGGGAATTTATTGTATTACTCAAAAATTAAGTATAATCTAAAACTTCAGTTCTGAAATTTTTTATTTCATGTTTTTAAGATACTGTTAACCATGAGTATTTGAGCTGAAAAGTGAGACCAAGCCTAAAAACCAGCTTAGAAAGTACAGGTCTTTTTCAAAAGTCAGTAGTATTTGATAAGGCATACATATTAACCATTCATTTGAGCTTTCAGTTTTTTTGTTTGTTTGTTTGTTTTTTAAACGTGGGGTCACTGCTGTTAGAGAGTCTTGTCTTGATTTATGTGAATAGCAGAAATAAAATATTTTACTTTGTCTGCCTTCCCCACCCCCTCAAGAAAGAATAGTCCTGGTTGTCCTAGAACTCTCTTTGTAGACTGGCTGGCCTTGAACTCATATTCACCTGCCTCTGCTTTCTGAATGCTGCACCTAAAGGCTTGTGCCACCACTACCTGGCTTTGCCTTTCTCTAAGACCCATTGCCCAAATATTAAGAATATACTTATATTTCTGATAAAATAAAGTACAGTTAACAAGACTGAAGAAGGAAACTATAATCAAAACAAAGATGCCCAAGGCATGTATGAATAAACCATAATAACTTTAAAAAATTATTTTTTCTTTTATTGCATGTGTATAGGTATGGGTATTTAGCCTGCGTGTTCGTCTATGTCTGGTGTACAGAGGCCAGAAGAGGACATTGGATCATCTGAAATTGGAGGACAGACAGCTGTTGTTTGTTGCTGTGTGCTAGAGGACCCAGGGAATTGAACCTGGGTCCTCTGGAATATGTCAGTGCTCTTAACTTGAGTTCTCTCTCCAGCCTCTATAATGACTTTTTATGCCTTATTATGATTAAAGTGATGTCAAAACTGTCAGTTACATAATTATTGAATGACAGAATGTGTGGGGTTTTTTTCTTTTTTCTTTTTTTTCCTTCTGTTACACCATAATTGCTTCTCAAATGTTGGAATTACTCTTTATTTTAAAGCAAAACGTATTGTACTCTTCTGGGGAAATTTTAGAACTGGGTATTTTGATGCTATGGTTTATTCTCAGAGTTTATGTTATCCCTGTTGTGGCAATGTTGAGGCTGTGGATGTTTATGATGTACAGTCTAATAGAAGATAATTAGGTCATGGCCTCCTTCATCACTGAGTTGAATAGCACTGGTCTCTTGTGAATGGGTATTTTTGTCAAGGTCTGGTTGTAAAGCAAGGCCACCACATGTACTCAGCCTCTTCAGAGCAGTCTGTTTTCTGCTTCTCCATGTTGTGGGGAGTGTTAAGTTACTAAGAAAATAGCTGAACTCAATAGTCAGAAAAGTACTTATCTGTAGTTGAAAACTTGAGCTTCTCTTGCATTTGTTGATCCTTGGTGGTGGCCCAGTGATCTGTGCTCAGAAGCAGAATACAGAGTGAGCTAGAATCAAACAGACAAGTGATAGTTCTTAGGGGAAAGGAAACTGCCGGGTTTTAGCCTTAATTAGTATGGGAAAGGTCTAACCACATTCTCTCCCTGCCCTCATGGAATAAGGCTGAAATTCATTACCATATTGTTTCCCAAAACCCTAAATTAAGAATGTAAAATAGTTGAGTATGGCTAACATCTTTAATCCTAGCAACATTTCCCTGGAGATGGGAGTGGGGGAATCATGGAGTTCAGGAACATTCCCTGCTACATAGCAAGATGGCAGCTAGACTATCAAAGGACCCTATGGGGAGGGGAAGGAGAGAGGGAGAGAATGAGAATATGAAGGAATGAATATACTGCCTATGTAAATTTGCCACAAGTGTACAGGAGAATGTGGATCCCTTATAGCTGAAGTTACAGGTAGTTGTGAGCTGCCGATGATCTGATCCTCTGGAAGTAAATGCCATCTCTCTAGCCCCTGCTCTTTTAAAATATTTATTTGGGGGGCTGGAGAGATGGCTCAGCGGTTAAGAGCACCCTCTGCTCTTCCAGAACCCGGGTTCGATTCCCAGCACCCACATGGCAGCTAACAACTGTCTGTAGTTCCAGTTCCAGGCAAACACCAAGGCAAATAAATAATAAATAAATAAAGTTTAAAAAAAAATATATATTTATTTGGGGGATTGCTACACATATGCCATAAGGTCAGAGAACAGCTTGCAGTAGTATATTTTCCACAGCATGTGGGCCTTGGTGATAGAACATAGATCATCAAGCTTGGGTGTCAAGTACCTTTACTCACTCGGCCATCTTGCCAGCCCTGTGTGTATTCATATTTTTAAAATTTACTTTTGTGTGTAGAAAGATTAGCACATGCCATGGTTCATGGATGGAGGTAAGAGGAAAACTTTCTTGAGTTAGTTCTCTTGTACAATGTGAGTCCTAAGGTTGAACTCGGGTCAGTGGGATTTGTAGCAACCATGCTGCTATATAGTGAGACCATGTCTATGAAATAAATTTTTTTTCTTCATTTATAATTGAGACTAAGTTAAGAAAAGTTCCCAGGACTATTCATGATTCTAGATTTGAGTGTGAGTTTTGAATTCAGATATAGTTCTATAGAATCAATTAAAAAAAAAAACTATTTATTTGCCTTGATGTTTGCCGCTGAGCCATCTCTCCAGCCCCCAGAATCAATTGTTTTATGTTTAGCCATATATCTTGCCTGGCCCCACATGTATGCATGTTGGTTTTTAATTTTTAGGTTTCTTTTTTTTTTTTTTCAGTTTTATGCTATTCTGCAATCTGTATTTTGTGGGATTTTTTCTTTTAGAAGTTAATTTCCTATAGTTAGCCATTAACTTCACTTTCAAGTTATTTTGTACAGTAAATTGGTGTTTATGTGGTATACCTTTGAAAAAGTATATTTCCGGGGCTGGAGAGATGGCTCAGAAGTTAAGAGCACTGACTGTTCTTCCCAAGGTCCTGAGTTCAATTCCCAGCAAACACATAGTGGCTCACAACCATCTATAATAACATCTGGTACCCTCTTCTGTATACTGTATACATAATAAGTAAATAAACCCCTTAAAAAGGGCGGGGCTGGAGAGATGGCTTAGAGGTTAAAAGCACTGTTTCAGAGGTCCTGAGTTCAGTTCCCAGCAACCACATGGTTGCTCACAACCATTTGTGATGACATCTGATACCCTCTTCTGTATACTGTTTATGTACTAAATTAATCTTTAAAAAAAAAAAAGAAAAAAGAAAGAAAAGAAAAAGTATATTTCTGCCTGAAACCAATATGCTGGGTTGACAAAATGACTCAGTGAGTAAAGGTATTTGTCACCAAGCCTGACAAACTGAGTTTGAGTTTGATCCCCAAGAACCCATATGTAGAAGAAAACCAATTTTTCTAGGTTGTCTGATTTCCACATGCACACCATAGGACGTGCATATTCGCACAAAAACATAGATACAGTATATAAGTCTGTTGTTTATTTAGATCAGACTAAATAACCCCAATTCACAGAGACCTATCTGCCTTCCCAAATGCTGGGCATCTACCACCACACTGATCTAATAAATATATATATATATATATTTAAAGCCAATATGTGTGGATATATATTACACATTTAATAAAACCTGAATATTGGGGGCTGGAGAGATGGCTCAGCGGTTAAGAGCACCATCTGCTCTTCCAGAGGACCCGGGTTCGATTCCCAGCACCCACATGGCAGCTAACAACTGTCTGTAGTTCCAGTTCCAGGCAAACACCAAGGCAAATAAATAAATAAATAAAAGTGTTTTTTTAAAAAAAAAACCTGAATATTGGGGAGAGAACACCCCGTCAAATCCTAGGCAGACAGCTCAGGAAATTCTGAAACCTTGAATACAAAGATAAACAGCTGAGTCAGTCACACACCCCTTTAATCTCAGCACAGGGAAAGCCAGGGAGTGGTGACCTTCCCCTTGATCCCACTACTCCAGAGACAGATTTCCTTGTTTCTGTGAGTTCAAGGATACACACCTTTAATCCTAACCTGGATGGGACAGGGTACATCAGAACTTGTAGAAACACAGAGAAACAGGCGGAAGCAACCAGGAACAAGGCCCAGGAAGTTGCAAGACCAGCTGGGTGAGAATTGACTGTGGATCTTCCTCTCTTTGATATTTCAGCCTTCCCCTGATATTTGCCTCTGAGTCTCATTCGTGCTACTACAAATATGCTTAATAAAGAGATGTGGAATGTTTATACTGTTAAATATTTTTAAGGATTAATTAATTACCCGTTTATTTATAAAAAGAGAGAAGGAGAGTGGGTGAGTGAGGTAGTTTGTTTCACTACGTAGCCCTGGGTTGTCTGAAAATCATAGGGAAAAAATTCCTCAGTGTGTGGGTTAAAGGCCTATTCCATGGTGCCTGGCTCCTTTTATTTATTTGTTTGTTCGTTTGTTTATTTATTTATTTAAGACAAAGTCTCATTTAGCCCATGATGGCCTCAAGCTTGCTCTCTAGGTGAAGCTTTTCTTGGTTCCCCTGCTTCAATCTTCTAATGTTGGTATTATAGGTAAACCTCCATGCCCAGATCTTTTTCTTTTTCTTTTTTTAAAATTTTATGTGAATTAGTGTTTTACATATATAACTGTGTAAGGGTGCCAGATCTTGGAATTACAGACAGTTGTTAGCTGCCATGTGGATGCTGGGAATCGAACCCAGGTCTACTGGAAGAATAGTACATGCTCTCAACTGCTGAGCCATCTCTCCAACCCTTCATTTTTTTTTTTTTTTTAAATAAGCAATTCTGCTTGGGGTGGTAGTGCTTAATTTTAACTTCATCACTTTGGGTAGAAGCAGGTGGATCTCTTTGAGTTCCAATGTTGGCTAGATCTACATAGTGAGCTCCAGGCCAACTAAGGCTACATAGTGAGACCCTGTCTATAAAATAAAATTTTTTACTTCATTTATAATTGAAGCTAAGTTAAGAAAACTTCCAGGGACTGTCAATGATTCTAGATTTGAGTGTGAGTTTTGAATTCAGATACAATTCTAGAGAATCAGTTGTTTTATGTTTACAAAGTAATTATTAAGCTACATCGAGGCTGTGTTCTTACTGTCTTCTGAGTGAGGATAGAATTAAAGGGGGAGGGGCTGGAGAGATGGCTCAGCGGTTAAGAGCACCCTCTGCTCTTCCAGAGGACCTGGGTTCGATTCCCAGTACCCACATGGCAGCTAACAACTGTCTGTAGTTCCAGTTCCAGGCAAAACACCAAGGCAAATAAATAAATAAGTTTAAAAAACAAAACAAAACAAAACTTCTTCAAAAAATTTTTTTTAGAATTCAACTGTTTAGCCAGACGAAATGAGGTGTACATATCAGGAGGGACTCTGTGAGTTCCTAGGTCATCAAGTCAACCTTGATGTGTACTCACTAAAAGAGTATCAGGCCAGCCACGATTAAATAATGAGATCCTGAATTTAAAAAAAGAGGGCCTGTAGAGATGGCTCAGCAGTTAAGAGCACCGTCTGCTCTTCCAGAGGACGGGGATTCAATTCCCAGCACCCACATGGCAGCTCACAACTGTCTGTAGTTCCAGTTCCAGGCAAACACCAAGGCAAATAAATAAATAAAAGTGTTTAAAAAAAATTATATAAAAAAAAAAGAATTAAAGGGAGAAGGAAAGAAGGATTAAGTATACATGACTTTTTTCCCCCTTGAATGCTTCATGGTCTGGGATGTAGCTCACTTAGTAGAGTGTTTGGCTGGCATGTAGGAAGCCCCCCAGCACCACATAAACAGGCATGATGGTAAGTGCTTGAAATACCAGCACCCACAGGTCATAGCCTGCCTGTCCGTATGAAAAGGGGGAGAAAGCACTGGTGGTGGAGGAGGAGAAAGGTGGTGGTACCAAGTGTGGCGGTGTGCAGAGAGGTAGACAGTACTCAGAGTGGAGGGCCAGGAGAAACCTTGTTTTTTGTTTTGTTGGTTTTTTTTTTAATCAGACATTAATATATAGTGCATTGGTATAATGCTTGCTTAGCATATGTGCATAATGACTGAGTTCAGCCCCAGTGTTGCCATGATAACAATGCTAGCAAATTTTTAATAGCATTGAGGATACCTAGGCTAGCACAAATTCTTTGTAGTTTTACTATCAAAAATTATTCTGTAACTAATTTTGCAATCACTAACCAACTCTAAATCAGTAACCAATGGTAAAGTGGTGGAGAGTACTTATTTGTTCTTAAAATATGAACTTAGACATGGTACATCATATGCCTGATCCTTTTCCCCTCCAGATTTAGTTTCAAAACTGAAAAAAATAATAAATCAAATTGTATTACTCTTGGTGTGCACGTGTTGTGTTTTAAGTGTGTGTTCATATGTGCCATAGTGCATGTGTTGAGGTCAAAGGGCAACTTTGTGTCAGTTCTCCTTTACTACTTTTATGCATTTCCCAAGGGATCAGACTCTTAAGTTGTCAGGCACGACAAGTCATATATCTCCTAAGCCATTTTGCTTGCTCTTACAATTTTTTTCCATTGATAAAAGAAAGCAGTTAAGATTACATGCTGGGCAGTGGTGGTCTACGCTTTTAATCCCAGCATTTAGGAGGCGGAAACAGGTGGCTATCTTAGTTTGAGGCCAGTCTGGTTTATATAGTGAGTTCCAGGACAGCCAGGGCTACAGGGAGAAACCCTGTATCAAAAAACAAAACAAACAAAAAGAAATACGTAAGGCAAACAATAGTGTAATGAAATAATACTTTTTCAAAAAGATTGGTTCTTAGAAGAGTTTGGGAGAAATTTATGACATAGTGCAGGAAAGATAATTAGGCATTTTATAAACACATACAGATAAACTAATAAAAGAAAAAAATTTAAATGAAAGGTTGGTAAGACAGTTTAGCAGGAAAAGGCACTTGTCACTAAGCAACCTGACACACATGGTTCAAAGAGAACCAACTCTTACATATTACTCCCTGACAATTTTAAAGTCAGGAGGAGACTGGAGAGATGGTTCAACAGTTAAACATGCTTAATATTCTTGGAGAAGACCTGGATTACTAACTCCAGTTCTAAGGGATCCAGAGTGTAACACCAAGCAGATCATTGTATTTTACTTAGGTTAGAATTTCCTGTTGTGAGTCATTCAGATTTAGAAATCTACATTACTAGTAGATATATTCTGAAAATTTGTATAAACAACTAAAAGCATTGCTTTTAGATATATGAATACTTCTTTTTTTAAAAAAAAAACTTTATTTATTTATTTATTTATTTGCCTTGGTGTTTGCCTGGAACTGGTACTACAGACAGTTGTTAGCTGCCATGTGGGTGCTGGGAATTGAACCCGGGTCCTCTGGAAGAGCAGAAGGTGCTCTTAACCGCTGAACCATCTCTCCAGCCCCCCCCCCTTTTTTTAAAGATATATTTATTTATTATGCATACAGTTTTACAGAAGAGGGCACCAGACCTCATCATAGATGGTTGTGAGCCACCATGTGGTTTTGCTGGGAATTGAACTCAGGTCCTCTGGAAGAACAGTCTTAACCTCTGAGCCATCTCTCCAGCCCCATGAATACTTCTAAAGTAAATTTCATGGCATTTTCAGGTAGACTGGAGTAAAATAGTATTTTCTTAATTTATCTTTAAATTTGTTTGTTATTTTGAGATACTGTTGTGTGGCCCAGCCTATCCTCAAACTTGTGATGTAGTTGATGCCAGCCCTACTACTAAGTGTGGGATTATAGGCATGTGCCCCCACCTGCTGAGTCAGTATTTTAAAAAGGTCCGAGCATGGTAGTACATGCCTTTTAATGTCAGACTCAGGAGGTACAGGAAGGTCGAGCTTTGTGAGTTCCAGGCCAGCCTGGGCTACAAAGTGAGACCATGCCTCCACAAAAAAAGGTGTTTTGTAGACTTTGTTTTGCATATTTTTTATTACGTGGGTAGCTATATTTCAAATGGAAATCTAAAATACGTATTTTAGATTAACTACTTTTAAAGCTTTATACTTTTACGTAGATCAGAAATTAATATTTGTCTGGGTATGGTGACACTTGTAATTCTGCTGCTTAGGAAGTGAATAAAGATTGATGACAACCTGAGCTGTGTCATTGAAACCTTAGGAGTGCGGAGAACATGGGCCTCATGGACTGTTTATCTGTTAGTATTACTTTTTTTTTTTTTTTTCTGATTTAAGTAATAGAAAAGCCCTTGATTTAAATTTACGAAGATCTTTTGATGCTTTAGCAGGTGACATCTAAAGGCACTGGTTTAAATCCTAATGCCAAAGTATGGCAAGAAATCCCTTCTGGAAATCCCGATGGCACCCCTGTGACTGAAAACCCTTGGCACGAAACTGCAGCCACATCTGGATCTCATCCTGAGGGTAAGTCTTAAGTATTGGAAAAATTACATTTTGGTTTAATGTATGGTCAAATTAACTCAAACAGCTTTGAGATAGCCTTTGATTATTTGATGTATTGGTTAACATTTTGTTGCTCAACAAAATACTCAAGGAAGAAAGATTTACTTTGGCTCATGAGGTTTCAGTTCATAGTAACTTGTTCCCATCTCTTTGGGAATTTTGGGGAGGCAGAGTACTATGACTGGGCGTCTCCTGGTGGAGTAGAGTTGCTGATGTCATGGGAACAAAGAACCTAAGAGCCAAGAGCTCAGGACCAGTTACCACAAAGTTCTTCTCTTCAGTGAGGTTCCAACTCATCATTTCCAGTCAGTTTGTGGACTCTGAGCTCTTCAGCAGATGGATACATTGATGAAGTTATGTGTATCCAGACTCTCCCTAATCTAAACATTGCTGTACCGGGGCCAAGCTTTTATGTCCAGCACCTGGGGTCACTTTTCTTCGGATCCAGACAAAGATTTGATGAAAGTTGCTTGTGAATGTTTAGCATTGTGGTTTGTATGTGATTCTTCTCTCTGTATACATTACATGAATAGTCACTAATTACAAGTAATGTATGTGTTTTTTGGGTTATCATCTTGCCCATTTATATTGTTATTTATAATTTTGTATAAGATTTGTTTGAGTTTGTCATCCTCAGATGTATTAACTCACTGGCCTTGAACAATGAACCTTGTATGCTTATTTTCTTCATATGCAGAATAGAAGTAATGAAAAGTGGTAACTGATCACAATGTATGTTTCCGGGAAAGTAAGCAAAGGAATTATACAAGTAGTGAGATACATAAAATGCTCGCTTATCCATAATGGTCAGACTTCTCCTAGCTTAAGCTAAGAACTGGTACAGTTCATTGAAAAAAAAAAAAATTTTTTTTTTTTAAGAGGACATGACTCAGTTAACTGATGGTGGGATTGAATAGTTCCTGTGTATTTTCAATAACCTTTCTTAAAAACAGGTAACACAGAACTTCCAGAAGATATGTGCAAGGAATATGAAGTAATGTATTCTCCAGCTTGTGAAACCACAAGAAATACTACAGACATCGAAGAGTCAGCTGATGGAATGATTTTAGGCCCTGAAGATCTGAGTTACCAAATATATGATGTTTCTGGTAGGTAGTCTTTGGTTTTTATTGTTAACATGAGAATTTAGTGTCCTCTGCTCTCCTCTTGTTGTTTTGATAAACATGATATTGGTCAATTTATTTGCTCTTTTGAAAAGATGCTTAGAGCTGGAGAGGTGGCTCAGCGGTTAAGAGCACTGACTGTTCTTCCAGAGGACCTGAGTTGGATTCCCAGCATCCACATGGCAGCTAACAACTGTCTGTAATTCCAAGATCTGACACCCTTACACAGTTATATGTGCAAGGAAAACAGCAATTCACATAAAATAAAAATAATTTTTTTAAAAGAAAAGCTTATGTCAAACAACTATTAGGGGATTATTACAAATACTGTTGGGTAGTACCCAGATAGAAGATTCATAGAGGAAGACTCTTTGTGAAGTTCTGTTCAATCAAGAACAGTGTGACATTAAAGATAACAGGAGAAAGTAGTTAAGAGAAATCCAAATTTCAAAAGTTATAAGTTTCTGTGTTGATTAGTGGAGATCATTACAGTTTTATCATTTTTTCTACCACTAGTCAGCATAAAATTTATTTGAAAATAAGTGTTGTATTTAATTTTAAGAAGAAAATATATATATTAAGCCACCCAGAAGAAGTGCACACCTTTAATCTCACCACCTGGGAGGCAGAGGCAGGCAGATCTCTGAGTTCAAGGACAGCCTAGTCTATAGAGCAAGTTCTATGACAGCCAGGGCTACAGAGAAACCCTGTCAGGGATGGAGAGATACATAGTTGTAGATGGGCAGGGGAAACAGTCACTCTTAATTCATTCACTTGGGAGGCACAGGCAACTGGATTGAGAGTTTGAGGCTAGCTTGGGCAATAATAGAGGGAGTACCACAACCCACTTTTGTTTTTTCACATTGATCTAATCAGCATAGAGTAGTAATCAATATGATTTAAAGTGCTTGAAAAAATTTTAGATGTATTTTTAATTTTTTAAAAAATTATTTGTCTGTGTGTATGTGCATAAACTCCCAGAGGCTGCCACCGGAGCTGGAACTACTAAGATAGATGCCTGCCTGGGGCCCAAGCATGGTTTCTTCCCCAGTAGGAGCAGTACATGTTCTTAACTGCTGTACCAGCTCTCCAGCCATAAAAATGGAGGGAATTTAAAAGGAACTGAAGTGAACCATAGGATCTCCTTTTGGAAAAATAATTGTAATATGGAGTAGGCATATCTCTTTCTGCCTTCAAGTAGTCCTGTGACTTAGAACTCGATCTATAAGTACTTGTCTTCATTTATTCCTCTTTCCATTGAGGCCATATCTTACTACGTATGTAACCCTGGTTGGCCCAGAACTTGCTAAATAGTCCACTGCCTGCCTCCAAAGAACTGGTATTAAAGATGCTCACTTCCATTCCCGGCTTCAGTTGCCTTTTAAATACTCAGACTTGTTTGTGTGTGATGTGAGCATGTGTCCACGAGTGTGCCCATGTATACTAAAGTTATAGGCACAGGCAGCCATGCTTAGAAGCTGAGTTCAGTTTCTCCTGCTAGCTCCTACTTAGTGAGCATCTCCCAGCTCCAAACTAAAATTTTTTTTTTAAGATTTTATTTGTCATGTATACAGTATACAGAAGAGGTCACCAGATGTCATCATATTGAACTCAAGACCTTTGGAAGAACAGTCAGTGCTTTTAACCACTGAGCCATCTCTCCAGTCCACAACTAGTCATTTTTAAGAAGAGAAAATACTAGGGCCGAGGAGGTCCTCAGTGAGTGAAGTACTTTCTGGAGGACCTATGTCCCAATTCCCAGCACTTACATACAAGCTAGGCACAGTAGGTTTGAGCCCATCCTCAGTACTTGTTTCCTCAGACAGATCCCAGGAAACTTCCTAGCCAGCCATCATAGAAGGTTCAGTGAGGGGCTGGAGAGATGGCTCAGCGGTTAAGAGTACCGTCTGCTCTTCCAGAGGACCCGAGTTCGATTCGGTTTTCTCCTGTTTTCACCTCCCTGGTACTGGAATTAGAAATATGCACTATGGTGTCATTATGTCTGACTTTTTAATATGTGTTCTGGGGATTGAACTTAGGTTCATGCTTGTGTGGCAAGCACTTTACTGACTGAGCATTTCCCAGACCTAAAATGTATGAACTATATATGTGACATTGCACATTGAATCCATTGCCACACATGTGCTAGATGAGGACTCTATCACTCTATTTCAGAATTCAGATCCAGCTCAATAAGATTAATTCTTCAGTCAATATGAACTACTGCTGAAAAAAGCATAACTTGAAATTAATTAGACTTACTTAAAAATAGTTTTGTGGTGCATCTTAATTTGTAGTTACTCTGACTTCTGGATATATGTAAACTTCACCTGTGATGACTTTTAACAGTTTTCTCCTCCTTGTTTTCTTTCACCAGGAGAAAGCAGTTCAACAATTTCTGCAGAAGATTTAAAAGAATGTTTGAAAAAGCAATTAGAGTTCTGTTTCTCACGGTACTGATCTTTTTCATGTCTCCTTTTTTTGTTTTTAATGAGTAGATATAAAATGCCCATGGAATAGGCAGTTATCATTTCCTTCCAACATAGATTTTGCTACTATTCTTGAGTGAATTTTTAAATAATTTATTATGTATTTTTTTAAAGACTTATTATTTATTATGCTGTATTATACAGCAGCCTGCTTTACAGGCCAGAAAAGGGTGCCAGATCTCATTAAAGATGTTTGTGAGCCACCATGTCGTTGCTGGGAACTGAACTCAGGACCTCTGGAAGAACAGTCAGTGCTTTTAACTGCTGAGCAGTCTCTCCAGTACCTTGAGTGAATTTTTTAACCAGACTTAAAAGTATAGCCTTTAGTTGAATTTATCTTTTCCCAGCAGATAGTGATGATATCTATTGTATACTTTTCCTAGGGTCATATTTAGACAGAATTTTCCAAAAGCATTAAAAGAAAATAATTTTTAAAAACTAGTGAACTAGGGGCTGGAGAGATGGCTCAGCGGTTAAGAGCACCATCTGCTCTTCCAGAGGACCCGGGTTCGATTCCCAGCACCCACATGGCAGCTAACAACTGTCTGTAGTTCCAGTTCCAGGCAAACACCAAGGCAAATAAATAAATAATAAATAAATTAATTAAAAAAAAACCAAAAAACAAAAAACTAGTGAACTAAAAGGAAGAGAAAATATCTCAATTTAAATTTTTCGAGTTGACTCTTAAAACTTTGAACGGAGTAATTTGAGCAAGACCCTAAAGAGATAGGTAGAGAATAAATAATGCTATTGTTTTCTCTTAAACAATATCCTTAGCCTAAATATCAGAGACACATAGGAATAAGCCACAGCCGGTTCTCGCCTAGCCAACTCCTCAGTTGGGAAAGGGTAGACCCTGTCTCCAAGAATCCTCAGACTGAATACCTGAGTCCTCATTGGAAAGGAGGAGCACAAGTGAAGGGAAAACTCCTGTCTCCTTCGCTGTCTCACTCCCCCTTCAACTGAGAGTCAGCTCTCTGCCAACAGAGCTTGGCTCGGTTTGGCCTTGAACTCACAGAGATCTAGAGAATATCTGCCTCCCAAGTGCTGAGGTTAAAGGCATGGCTCACCATTTTCTGACCTTCCTGGCTTGGTTCTGTCCTCTGATTTTCAGACAAGCTTGATAGTTACAAAGTCTTTTTAGGCAAATGTTTCAAAATGGCTTATTTACAGATGAGAATTATGTAGAAATTCTTGTTATTACTTAGATACCATAAAATTTCAGAATATAAAACTATTCATAGCTGGACATTAAGACACATGTTATTAATCCCAGCATTAGGGAGCCAGCAGCTAATGAGGCTAGCCTCATTAGCATAGACTTTCAGGATTGTCAGAGGTACATGGTGAGATTTTTGTCTCAAACCAAACAAAACAAAAGCTATTAGAAAATGGAAAATTCAAATGTCATGCTTTTAATTTTTCTGGTCTTTGGTGAACCAGTTCTTCAAGCTTTTTGGCCAGAGTATTTTGGGGGCGGAGGTCAAGACAAAGTTTCTTTGTGTAGTACTGGATATCCCGTAGGCCAGGTTGGCCTTGAATTCAGAGAACTGCCTCTGCCCAGTAGTCAAGCCTGGCTCCATAGATTTCTCCCTTTGTTTCTCCTTAATTTTGATTTTGATTCTATGAGCCAGGTTCTCATTTTGTAGCTCTAGCTTTCCTAGAACTCACAGAAGTCTGCCTGCTTCTGTCTCCTGATTGCTAGGGTTAAAGACATGCACTGCTACAACAGGCAAATCCATTCCCACCCAGTCTTTAATCTGAAGCCTCTCACACGCTGGACAATTTAGTGATGTGCCACTGATCTGTTATCCTCAGCCCTGATTCTAATATGAACAACTTGGGTTTTTTGACAGTTACCAGAAGACTATTTTGTAGTTTTCTAATTCTCTGTCCACACCTCCACCTCTTTCTTCAGTGATGCTGTAAGTAAGCGTAGGGCCTCCTGAGTGCCAGGCGAGCACTCAGCCTACCCCAGCACTAACTCGACTGATTGTTCTGCAGCAAGTAATGGACATTTTATCTCAAGGAAACAAACTTTATTTTTTTAATGTTGGTTTTTTTCATTTTGTTTTTGGATCAGACTTAACATAGCTCTAATGGTTCTTCTTCCTCAGCCACCCTAGGAATTTCTCAATCTGGCTCATAGTCTCCCATTTTCTTCCTTAAAATCCAAGGAAATAAATGGACTGTGTGTTAGAGATACCTGTGATTTTTAATTAATAGTGTCAGTCCTTTGCCTAAAATACATTCCACATGTCTACACCCAACTGCTCAAATCTGCTTCTCTGTTCTCTGTTGCTTGGTAAAGTTACTCTGAAGTACTGAAGCATTATACACAGATGTATTCTAGAAGGAAAAATATTCTTTGCAGTTTGGTAATTTTGTCCTTGTAGCTTCCATAGCTCTTTCTTTCATATCTCCAGAAATAGGATTTTTGTAATTTATACAACTTCTTTAGTTTCTGAATTAAGAGCATGTGTTTGTGATCTACTGCATCATACTTAGATCCATGATATACTTTGAGCCACTCTGGCTAGTATCATTTGTTGTAGCTCAGCTATATTGCTAATAGTATATACCAGGTTTACTTGTAAGTGAGAAGTCTTAGGTGTACTATTGACTTTATTTACTTTTGACAATTACCGTTTCTTTGGCTAAGCACTTTGATACTGGCTGGTAAGAATGGGGCTGCTGCAAGTCAGAGTTAGCTTACACTACAGCATTTTATTTGTGCAAAAACCATGTCCACAGGTTTCTGATTTTCAAGTTAATAATTTTTATTACATTTATTACACTGTTGATTTGTGCTTTTATGATGAAATGTGAGTTTAATTTTACTGGTATCTTCTATTACTCTTCTTCCCCTCCAACAAATAACTGCCATGATAACTATCTTTAATTATTTAGCTTTATTTATGTGCAGTGGTATGAAGGTGTCGGATCTCTGGAACAGAAGTTAAGAGACAGTTGTGAGCTGCCACGTGGGTGCTGGGAATGAACCTGGGAGAGCAGCCAGTGCTCCTAACCCCTGAGCCATCTCTCCAGCCCCCATATAACTATTTTAGTTGGTTTCATTTGTTTGTAACTTTTAGGAATAGTTTCTCTGTGTAGCTTTGGCTGTCATGGAACTCACTCTGTTGACCAGGTGACCTCTATAACTCAACAAAGATCAGCTTACCTCTGCCTTTTGAGTGCCACTGCCAGGCTTCTTAGTTGAATTTTAATTTAAAGGTCTTTGAGTTTACTCTCTGACCATAGGAAATCTTTTTTAAAAGATTTATTTATTTATTTAATGAATGTATGTGAGTGTTTTACCTGCTCGTATGTACACATATCATAATCATGCATGGCCTGCAGAGCCCAGAAGAGGGCATCGGATCCCCTGGAACTGAAGTTAAAAAGGTGGCTGTGAGCTGCCAAGGGAGTTCTGGTAATCAAACCTGAGTATTCTGGAAAATGATTCAGTTCTAAACCTCCGGATCCCCTTAAGGTTTTTAAAGTATTATCAAGTCATGAAGATTCTTCACGAAATCCATAATCTGTTTGGGAGTTATAAAGCAGTAAACACATTACAGTTAGATGATAATTGCTATGGCTTTAAAAAAAACAACAACAACAAACAGCTTAAGAGAAAGGAAAATCCAGACTAAGGGTTTTTGCAATAAATATCCATGATTTCAGTTATAATTAAACTGTATATATTCCTATATCCTTTGGAGTTTAAAACCTATTGATATTTTTACTGGTATTTATGTTGGAATGTTTTAAATGAGCTGACACAACTGTTGAACTTTTCATAATTCATCTTAGTATTTCTACTATTTTGATTTCTCTAGGCATGAATGTGATACAGTTTTTATTTAAGTGCTTTTTAAGAATTACATATTATAATTGCTTTTGTTTATTTTTTTCCAGAGAAAATTTATCAAAGGATCTTTACTTGATATCTCAAATGGATAGTGATCAGTTCGTCCCCATATGGACAGTTGCCAACATGGAAGAAATAAAAAAACTGACCACAGATCCAGATTTAATTCTAGAAGTATTGAGATGTATGTAAATGATTTATAGTTTTAGTTAAAATTATGAAAGTTAAGGTTTTTTTTCTAATCATACAGGAAATTGTTTTAAGTGGCCTTTTAGTGTGACTGTGTGTCAGTATATACTTTTACTTTTTAATCTTGTACATATGCAAATATTAGCAAGTAATGGTTGTTGTATAGGAGTGGCCTCGTTTGTTTTATTATGATTTTACAGCCCAGTAATGAGTTGTAATCTATGTATAGTTTGACAAATTCTCCTGAAGTTAGATAATGAACTTGTACTTCTCTCCATCGCTTCTTGTATATATACTTTTTGGGCTTTTGGTGATTTATATAAGAGCATATATGTTAATGTGAATTCTGGGCTTTATTCTCATTACTAGGAAAAAGGGGGACATAAGGGGATATACATTGAAGTCATAATAATAAATGCTTTTTGTTACCCAGAGGATTCTTTTCAGTACAGTTAATCACAGTGTAGGTGCTCCAGATACCTAATTAGCAAATAACACCTTTGCATACAACCCCACCCCCCTTTTAAGCGTATCAGTAATTTTTGGCATTTTACCTTAGCATTTGACAATTTATTTGGTTAGAAATTGAACTGAATGGTTTTTAATGGTATCATTAATATCATTACCTATCACTCTTAAGTGAGGCACATTGTTTCTTAAATTTCAGCTTCCCCTATGGTACAAGTTGATGAGAAGGGGGAGAAGGTGAGACCAAGTCATAAACGTTGTATCGTAATTCTTCGAGAAATTCCTGAAACAACACCTGTAGAGGTAATCATTGATTATTATTAAAGCTAAATGTTCTTTAACTCTTTAGATTGGAAGAAGTAGGCAAGCAAAGTAGAAAGTTACTGTTGACTTCTTAAATCTGAGGTACTATAATAGCATAAAGGAGAAAAAAAGTATCATTTTGTGTTCTTAGTAGATTATTGTAATACTAGTTTTGAATGTATTGACTTGGCTGACAATTAAGTAAAATTCATCTAGTAAGAGTGAGTAAAGAAAAGTTTGAATAAGGTGTGGTTTACAAAATGTAAAACAAAACTACATTCATAAGGGTCAAGTGTGGTTCAGGTTTGGGAATAGAATAATATTTGAATAAAACAGGAAACTACAGAATCAGACCCTTCTAAAAATACATACACATATACACATTTATTTAATCATTCTACCAGGCTTTGGTGGAGACTAGCCTGATCTACAGAGCTAATTCCAAGACAACTAGAGTTACACAGAGAAATCCCATCTCAAAAACAAGGGAAAAAACCCAACCAAACAAAAAACTCTTCCTTTTGTGGAGTGAAGACTAGCAAGAGAATACTATAAGGAAAATTTAGTTTACTGTTGAAATTAAAGTAGTTGTATTTTGTTGCTCATTAAATAATTAAATAATGTTTAAGTTATTTGTAAATTTTATGTCGTAACTGCAGATGTTTTTGTTTTAAGTGTTGACTGTACTTTTTCTGTTTTAGGAAGTGAAAGCTTTGTTTCAAAATGAAAACTGCCCCAAAGTGATAAGCTGTGAATTTGCACACAACAGCAACTGGTACATCACTTTCCAGTCAGATACAGATGCACAGCAGGTGAGAAGAGAGCTGTTTCCAGTGAAATCCCACTGGAAAAAGGAAAATTACATATTTTGTCGAAGAGAATGTATTTAGGCTAAGGGTGTGGTCCAGGGGTAGAGCACATGTCTAGGATACATAAGGTCCTAGGTTCATTGGTCAGTACTACAAGGAAAAGGTGAAGGTTCCTTCTATAATCACAGACGCTGGGAGGTAGAGGCAGGCAAGATCAGGAGTTTCAGGACCAACAGTGACTACATAAGTGAGATTGGGGCCAGCTTGGATTACATTAGATCCTGTATCAGAAACTTCAAAAAAGAAAAAAATCAATTAGTCATGGTAGTGATGGTGCTTGCCTCTTATCTGGGCATTAGATACTGAAACAGGAGAACCAAAAATGTAATGAGCTTAAGGCCAGCCTTAAGTTACATAGGCTATGTCAAAAAAGAAAAGAAAGGAAGAAAATGTTTACTTAGACTGGCCATACTTTTGCTTAATTGACTGTTGCCTTTCTTTTTAACATCTGCATATAATTTACTGTTTCAGTTTTAGTTTTCTTTCCTTTTTTTTTTTTTTAAGATTCTATTTATCATGTATATACAGTGTTCTGCCTGCATGCCAGAAGAAGGCACCAATCCTCATTATTGAGAGGGTTGTGAGCCACCATGTGTTTGCTGGAAATTGAAATCACAACCTCTGGAAGAACAAACAGTGCTCTTAACCTTTAAGAAGTCTATTTAACTTGGTTTTGTTTTTTTCTTTCTTAAAGGTTTATTTTTATTTTATGAATATAGGTATTTTGCATGCATATATATGTGCCACATGTATGCAGTACACCAGGAAGCCAGAACAGGACATTGCATCTCCTAAGACTGGAGTAAAAAGCAGTTGTGAGCTGCTATGTGGGTGCTGAGTTTTGAACCTAGGTCCCCAGAAAGAGCAAACAGTGCTCTTAACCACTAAGACATCTCTCCAGACCAAGGGTTTTGGTTTTTTTCAAGACAAGGTTTCACTGTTTAGCCCTGGCTATATACTAACATATGTTAAGTCCTGGATCAAATTCAGGTTTTGTTTTAAGACTGGAATGTCTAGGGTTTGGGGTTGTAGTAGTAGTCGTTTTGATTTTGTTTTGTCCTGTGTGGCTTGTTTTTTTTTTGTGTTTTGTTTTGTTTTGTTCTGAGACAAGTACTCACTGTGTGAGCAAGGCTGCCCTGGAACCTGTGAGGTTGGCCAGGCTGGCCCCTCACTCTCAGCTGAGTAAAATTAGAAGTGGTTAACCTGGTGACTCATGTGTTCTGCCTTTGTCACAACTCCATGACACTGTGTTCTTGCATTACTTATAAGCTATAACAAGGAATGTTTTGTTTTCGTGCTTTTTCCTCTCATTTCCTGTAGGTTTGTCATTTCCAATATTAGCAGACTCATTTGGTAGAATTAAAATGGCTTTAATGAAATGCTTAAATGCTAATAAAAGTTCATTTTTGTTTTAACAGGCTTTTAAATATTTAAGAGAAGAAGTTAAAACATTTCAGGGCAAGCCAATCATGGTAAGAAACATTTGTAAATACATTAGATGCTGGTGTGAGATAAGGAGTTTTAGGGAGAGGGTGATTGCAGTTGGGTTTTTGTTTATTTTTTTGTGCTTTTAAAAGAATTAAGAAAACATGAAAGATGTTTTATAAAACCTATAGTAGTTTTTAAAACATTTCTGATTACGATCTTCAGAAGATTAGTGGACAGAAAACATGAATATACTCTGGATATAGAAGTTTTTTTTTAACAGGGAGTCAAAAGTTTTTATGCTAATTTACATCCTATAATTCTAGATCTCAAAATGAATAATAAGTATAATTTCTTAGTAGTGATGAAAACCATGTTCAGTTTTTTCAGCCCTGTCTTAGTTAACTGTGTTACCACAGTTACATCCATTTGAGAAGGAATTATCATTAATGATACTTACATGTCTTTACATGTCCACTCTGTTCTCAAATTCCAGAAAATTTGCTTTTATACTACTTTTCATCATTGTTGCTATTATTTAGAATTGAACAGTTGGTGTAGTACCATAACCCCGATTTACTAACTCTTTTCTGTTTCAGTTTTTTTTTTTTTTTTTAAAAAAACAGCTTTATTTGTTTATTTGGTGTTTTGCCTGGAACTGGAACTACAGACAGTTGTTAGCTGCCATGTGGGTGCTGGGAATTGAACCCGGGTCCTCTGGAAGAGCAGACGATGCTCTTAACCACTGAGCCATCTCTCCAGCCCCTCTGTTTCAGTTTTAAGCACTATACATATATTAATTTATCCTCACAAGCAAAGCAAGACAAAAATTGGTTGTTTCAGGCCAGCTTGAACTACATAGTTCAAAGCAAGCCCTGTACATGTTTAAGAACACCTTACTGAGATAGGGCTCTTGTTTTCTTCACTCTGACTACTCATGAAAATGGCAGTAGCCAGTCTATTGTCACATGTCTGCACATTGGTGCAGATAACTTGAACTTCAGAGAAGTAACACAGGACACTACTATAAGAATTGGCATTTAAATCTGAAGGGTTAATGATAATATGAGTTTCCATATTATAGATGAGTGCTAATCATTTCATCTATCTTAGATTTTTGTCTTTCTTCTAATCACTGTTCCCCTTTGAGGTTACAGAGATACTTGATGTTTCCTAATGACTTAAAGTTTTTATATTTATATTTTGATTTTTGATAAAATTTTATTAATTTGGTATATTGTATAGTAAAACCTAATCACATTTTAAATATTTTATTAATTTATTATATTTTTTATATAATTTATTTATTGTATATATGACCAAGATTAGGGGAATCCCCTGGACCTGGAGTTACAAGCAGTTGTAAGCTGCCTGAATACGGGTGCTAGGAATTGAACTTAACTCTCCTTCAAGAACAATACATGTTCTTAACTCTTACTTGTTAACTGAGCCTGTCGCATTTCTCTAGAGCTATGGCTTGTGTCTTGATTTGATTCCTCAGTCTTTACTTCCTTAGCCACTACTGCTGTCAGGACAGCTTTTGGTGTCCTTTTTTCCATAAGCAATTTTTTTTCTTCTGCTTTTTATGATTTTACTGTGTAGATCCATGTCTGTCTGTTTGCCTGCTAACAAAGATCCAGACAAAGCAATTTGAAATTAATGGGATAGCAGTTTTTAAATTAAACTTCCAGTTAAGAATTTTTATTTATTTTAATTATGTATATGTATATATTTCTGCATGTGGGCATGTACATATGAGTGCAGGTCTCAGCAGAGGCCAGGAGCACCTTTTGTTGTTAGCTGTTTCCTATAACTTAATGCTATCTTAAGTTCATGTTGTAGAGCTAGAGAATCCTCCGGAAGAGTAGCAGGCTCACTCTTAATCATTGAGTTAGCCGATGTTCACTGATTTTTACCTTGTTTATTGTGGCTCTTTTTTTTTTTTTTTTTCTGTTAATTAAAACTATATTGTCTTTTTTGCTCTATTGATTATAACACATGTAAAAAATAAGTTGATTATATTTGTTGTAATATACACTTCATCTTTTATTATGTTTTCTTCTTCTAGGCAAGGATAAAAGCCATTAATACATTTTTTGCAAAAAATGGTTATCGATTAATGGATTCTAGCATGTATACTCAAACCATTCAGACTCCAACCCAGTATCCCTCACCAGTTTTTATGCAGCCAGTGTATAACCCTCATCAGCAGTACTCAGTGTATAGTATTGTGCCTCAGTCTTGGTCTCCAAGTCCTGCACCTTACTTTGAAACACCACTGGTAAGTGAGACTTTTAGAGAATAATAAAAATATTTAGTTTAAGCTAAAATGTAAAGAAGTCATCTAAAAATCAGGTGCACATGCATTTGCCTGTAATTGGAGCACCCACAAGATAGTGTTAAAAGGATCATTACAAGGCCAGACTAGTCGGCATAGCAAGTTACAGACCAGCCATAGATGTCACCAAAATTATAAAAAAAAAAAAAAACCCCAGTAAACTAATGTAATTAGTGATTTTTTTTTTTTTTTTTTTTTGGTTACTTTGTGGGTAAACTATGATAGCTCCTCATCCAGTCTATATTGTGAAGGGTTAAGCTATTAGTTTCTATAATTTGATTCTTTACATTTTACTAAGTAAATTAAGTTTTTTTGTGATTGATTGATTGTCTTATGAGGTAGGCCTGGCTGCCCTGAAACACTCTGTAAACCAGGCTGGTCTTGAATGCAGAGAGATTTGCCTACTTCAAGAGTGCTGGAACTTAAGGTGTGTGCCACCATGCCCAGTGCCTTTGTAATTTTTTTTTAAAACGACACTAGTGTTGAAAATTTTGTCATGAAAGAATGGTTTGCATTAGTGATGTGTTATTCATAATAAAGTGTGGTGGGAACATTGCAGAAATGAGTAAGAACAGAATTTTCTAGTCTTTTTGACTTATTGAAGAAGCTGATGTTAAGCTACCTGTCTTGATGTTAAGATGCTCCCTTGAGTTTCTCAAAGCCTTCTTTAAGTATTACATTCTTAACATTAAACATTGTTTTCTTTTAGGCTCCTTTTCCCAATGGTAGTTTTGGGAATGGCTTTAGTTCACCAGGATCTTATAAAACAAATGCTGCTGCCATAAATATGGGCCGACCATTCCAAAAAAATCGGTAAGATAAGAAATAAAAGTTGAAATTAATTTTAAGGAATTGCCAGTAATTCTTGAGGAATTACCATGTTCTTATTGGGAGACTGAAAAGTTTTGATTTTTATTGAAAGATCATAAATTATTCGTTTAGAATTCTTCAAAGTCAGAATAAGAGTGAGGATTTCAGTGGTTTCTGTTTTGTCATTTATTATTTTGTTTTATGTATGTGGGTGTTTTGTGTACATATAAATCTAGACCACTTTGATTTCCTTTGCCCTCTTAGCCCAGAGGAAGCCCTTGTGTCCCCTGGAACTGGAGTTAACAGATGATTGTGGACCACCATGTGTGGATTCTGAGAATTGAACCTTGGTCCTCTCGATATATAATCAATTCTCATAACCACTGAGTCAGCCCTCCCATCCTAGGTTATTATTTTTGTTTTTTATTTTTCCAGATGATTTCTTTCTGGCTATCTTGGAACTCACTGTGTTTTTCAGGCTGGCCTTGAACTCGTAGATTCACCTGCTTCTGCCTCTCAAGTGCTAGGATTAAAGATGTGTGCCACTACTGCCCTACTTCCAGTTTGTGTTTTTATTTAACTGCTATTCTTTAAAGATTTATGTATTTAATGTATATGAGTGCTCTTCTGTCTGCACGCACACCTTTATGCCAGGAGAGGGCAACAGATTCCCCTAGAGATGGTTGTGAGCCACCATGTGGTTGCTGGGAACTGAACTCAGGACCCCTGGAAGAGCAGCCAGTGCTCCGAACCTCTGAGTCACTTCTCCAACTCCCGCTCCCCTTTATTTTTAATACGAGTTCTAGGGAATTAATTTAGGACCTCGTGCTTGTAAGACTAGCATTCAACCAATGGAGTGTTCTCCCCAACACATACAATTTTTTTTTAAGGAAAAATACTGATTTTTGCAAATATTTGTCTTAAAATATAGGGCTGGAGAGATGGCTTAGCTCTTTAGAGCTTGAGAGCACTACTATCTGTTCTTCCGGTGGACTCAGGTTTGATTCCTAGCATGCCTATGACTCCAGTTTTAGAGGATCTCCCTCCCTCTTCTGATCTTCACTGACATACATGCAGCCACATATCCATACACTTAAAACAATAAAAATTACAAAACCAAACCTGCAGTGTTGGGCATGTAGCTCAGAGATGGTACTGTCACATTGTTTAATTAAGGCCTGGGATTTTAATCTCCAGCACAATAAAAGTATGTACACAATGCATGTGACAATGTATATAAGTCCTTTGTGTGTTAGGATGTATTCGTGTGTGCCATGGTGTGCATGTGGGGGTCAGAGGACAAGTTTGAGGAGTCAGTTTTTACCTTCCACTTACTGAGGCAGGGTCTCTGGTTTCTACCATTGTCCGTGTCCAGTCTAGCTGCTCTTGAGTTATGGAGAGCTCTGCTGTCTACTTCCCATGTCTGCAAAGGAATGCTGGGATTACATAAACCACCCCATCTAGCTTTGTAGGGTTCTCAAGGTCAGATGTTCACCTGCTGAGCCATCTCCTACAGAAATAATGCTGAAACGCTAGCTTTTCACTACCAGCCCCAATGCTTGGTTCTTTTTTGCTTCTAAGAAATGATGTTTAGCCAGCCTTTTTCAGTAAAAGGCCCCCATTCCTTCAGTTTTGTGTGTTTTGATTTTTGTTGTTGTTGTTGTTTTGAGATTGGGCCTCAAAAAAGACTGCTTTTGCTCTTTTCCCTGAAGAAAGAGGGACAAGGAAGGGAGAGGTTGGGAAGGCGTCGTTCTCCATGGCTATCCTGTAACTCCCTAAACCAGGCTGGCTTCGGCCTCCCAGGTACTGCGATTGAAGGCATGCACCACCACACTACTTCTTGTTATGTTTGCTGTTTTGTTTTATGTATATGTTTGGTTTAATAGTCCTGCTTATATTTATTGGTTTGTTTTTTCAGATATAGTATCTAGCTCAGAAACATGTAATGTGGTCAAGAATGTTCTTAATCTTCTTATCCTTTTGCATCCACCTATCCAGTGCTTGGTTATAGGCATACATCCCATGTCCAGTTAGTACTTTTTTTTACAATGCTTCTTTCAGCTTTTGAAAGCCTAGTGACAATTAAGAGTCCTACCTAGTGAGAATGAGACTAACTTGCAGAAGTCTAGACATTTTTCTACTTTGGTTTTACTACTTCTTTCTTCATCCCCCACCCTTTCAGTGCCTGGATAAGATTGTTAAGTCCCTCTCGGTAAAGATCATGAGTTCTGAGTGTTATTTAAAGTTAATAAACTTGGGACTGGAGAGATGGCTCAACAGTTAAGAACACCGACTGCTCTTTCAGAAGACCAGAGTTTGATTCCCAGCACCCACATGGCAGCTCACAACTGTCTGCAGTTCCAGTTCCAGGAAAACACTAAGGCAAATAATTAAATAAATAAATAAATAAAAGTTTTTTTTTAAAAAAGGTAATAAACTTGTGCTTTAGGCCTGTACAATGCAAGGCGAAATTTGGTGAATTCCACTTTCTGAACTCCATATAAACATTGTAATTCACCATACCAAGTTATTTTCAGAAAAAATAAATGCTATTTTTAAACTTCTATTAAAGAGTATAATTTTTATTACTTTTAAAATATAATGAATTTTTTTTTTTTTTTGGTTTTTTTTAAGACAAGATTTTTTGTTTTTTGTTTTTATGGTGGAAAAAGTATATTTAGAATTAGCCAGCTGGACTGAGTTTAGATGATCCCAATTTTGTTGGCAACATCCAGAGCATCATAATCAGGAGCCAATTGAACATATGCCTTCTTTTCTCCGTCAGGCCTTATGAGGGTGTTGGCTTTGGCCACATCTATGTCACAGAGTTTCTTCACAGCCTGTTTGATCTGGTGCTTGTTGGCCTTGACATCCACAATGAACACAAGTGTGTTGTTGTCTTCTATCTTCTTCATGGCTGACTCAGTGGTCAGGGGGAACTTGATGATGGCGGCATAGTGGTCAAGCTTGTTTCTCCTGGGAGCGCTCTTTCGAGGGTATTTGGGCTGCCTCCTGAGCCTAAG